>JAJMLC010000192.1:0-23593 GCA_030569495.1 Pichia cabralensis
TCTTCTGTAGGTGTCCTAGTTATTGCAAAATATTCAGGAAATATTTTATTATTATTTTTATTACCTTTGAAATTTTCTGTGTTTAATCTACTTAGTGCTTCAATTGTTTGCTTTAATACTTCAACAAAATCCCCCGTTCTTGCCCCAGTTAATATTAACTTTACGTCATCCTTTAATATAGGTTTAATATTATTATCTTTAAATAACTTGAAGGTTTTATCTTCTAAATCTTCAAAATATGAACTGGTATTATTATTATTTAAATCTTCAAAACTATTATTGATATTCATATCTTTTAAAATTTCCAAAGTTTTGGATTTATCTTTTATTGGAATTAAAACTAAATCAGAGAAATAATTCGAAATAAAAAATAATGATATATTATTTAATGATAAAGGTTGCGTTAATTCTAATATTTTTTTACCAATATTTGAACCATCACTAGAAACTTGAATGATGAAAAATTCTTGATTAATTAAAGTTGATTCTTTATCATAATTTAAAGGTTTTAATAAATATTTTTTAATTAATTTTTTCGAACACATAATTGTAACTTCTTCTGTAGTAAATGCTAAATGGAAAAACATCCCATCATCATCAATTTCATTATCTTCTATAATTGAATTATTATTATCATTATAATCATTTAGTATATTTTGTGTAGAATTCGACAAATTGTACGAATTCTCTTTGTTACTACCACTATTATTATTATTATTATTATTGTTATTATCGTACATTAAACTATCATCCGATATATTATTTTCATCAACTAAACTATCTGACAAATCCGAATATCGAGAATTGGACCTATTCTCATAATTTTCAATTAATCTATATATTATTTCTAATATACCTGATTTGAATAGCCAGAAATTATTTCTCGGTATAGTTAAAATTGATATTTTACTTTTAAATAGTTGTATATCTGTAAAGTCAATCATAATATAAACAACTTAGCTAAATAAAGATATTAGAAGTATTCAAAGCAAGAGTTAAGAATTCAATAAAAAGAAGAAGACAAAGAAAAGAAAAGAGCCATATTCAAAGTACACAATGAGAAAATAATGATTTTTTATCATAAGATTATACATTTACAATCAAAATGAAAAAAAAACTTAAAATGAGTCAAACGTCACAAAAAAAAAAAAAAATTATTAAAATTTTCCTGAAACATTTTTCCCGGAAAAACAGGAGGCTCAGCAAAATTACTCGTTGTATTGTCATGTTAATGTTTCAGTTCAATTTGAAATCTGTTGAACGGTTTACCTTTCTTCTTCCCTTTTTTGCAAACCTTTTGATACACTTGTTATGTATTTCAAAAATTAGCTTATATGTATTTAAATAACCGATTTGCTTCTATATTCGTTTCCATTCTCAGCTGTAATTTCTTCTATTTACAGTTCTTCCCTTGTATACCACAAAATACAAATACTCGTAACCTACACATGATGAAATTCTCCCTTACATCAATTTTCCATTTCTCAAATTCAAATCACAACAAAGATAAAAGCAAATATAAAAACGTAAATGTTAAAAATAATCAAAAAAAATCTCTAAAAAAATCTGCTTCTTCATATTTTACAAATTCACAGGAAAAGCAAAAATGTTTAAACAACGACAAAAGTGTACATAAAAGTACATCGATGATTGACTCATTCAGGAAAAATTCTTCAATAAAAAGAAGTTTCTCTAAGAGCTTTAAAAATAAAAGTTCTGAGAAAATACCCGAGCTCAATTTAAAACCAAGAAATCTAAATCTCTATGGAGAAGTGATACAAGCAAATAGTGATAGTTACTCAGATTTCTCTTTTAATAATAATGAAAGTTTAACTTTTGACTATTTTGATTTTGATGATGATACTGATAAATATAACGCTCTTGATTCAAGTTATACAACCAACGGTTTTGAAAACAGCTTATTTACTAATAATTTTATTGATAATAGTTTTAATACGCAATTATCAGTTAATTCAGATAAAGAAAATATATCTCCGTTAAATAGATCAATTATTAATGCACCATATTTATCACCATCCCCTAAATTTGATTTAAATCCTTTTATGCTATCAAATAATGATATTTTATATAAAAAATTCTTACGATATTCACATAATTATGGGTTATCTCCTCAAGAGTCTTTAAAAAAAACACTTGAAGATGATGAACAAAGAAACTTTGCTAAAAGTTTCCATTTATTAGACCCTCCATGTTTTCAGAAACCCCTTCGTCCACTTCCTGAAGCTATTAATATAAAAGATGATTTAAAAGATACTTCCAAAATATATCCTTATCAACATCAATTATTACATTTTAATAATGATAATATTGATGATTTAGGTTTAGATGAAACTAGTTTATTTGACGCTTTAAGTAGCGTCGAATGGTGGGATTGTTCAAGGGTTACATTAGTTTCATATAATAGTTAAATTTTTTCATTATAATACATTTAAAAAAAAACGAAAATACATATATATATCATTTTTGCTATTATACACTATGATTATCATCATTATAAAAAATCTTCATCTTCATCTTCCACAATATCATTATTATTATTACTTTCGTCATCATCTTCATCATCATCATCATCATCATCATCTTCATTCTCCTCCTCTTCTGAATAATCATCATCATTTGATGAATCATCAATTACGTCAACATCATTATTATCAATATCAAGATCATCAAGGTCATCGACATTTTCTAAATCTACGATTTGATCATCTAGAGTTTCTAAGTTTACTACTTTATTATTATGTTTATTTTTATTGCTTTCATTTATATCATTTTGTATATTACTATTACTTTTGCTTTTATTCTTATTTATATTTTTTTTAATAAATTTCATACCAGGGTAACAAATTCTACTATTATTAACTATAAAATCTAAATTAATAATATTGTTATTTTCATCATTTGTAGGTAAATTTTGTAAATTGATTTTTTCATAAGTTTGATCTTCTAAATCTCTATCGTCTTCAATATCATCATTTAAAAAATTAGCAATTAAAAAAATATTTTTCATTGGAGTTTGTTCTTTATTACTATTATTATTATTATGATCTGTTATAACCATTGTAGAATTAGTATTTATACCACCAGAAGGACCTAGAATGATTGGTTTCCAAATTAATAAATCTTCATTTAATTTAATTGATTTTTTTTTAAACCAAGTTAAATAAATGGACTTAACTAAATCTGGATTAAATACTAAATTAAAATTATTATTTTGAGTATCGTTATCAAATGATGAAATAAAACAATTCAATTGTTCCAACCCTACAATAACATCATTATAAGACATACCAGTTAAATTTGATAAATCATCAATTGAAATTTTAATCGAATTATTGATATTGGTATTATTTATATTATTATCAAACAATAATTTATAAATTACTTTTATAATTGAAAATTTCCAATAATTTCTATAACTTAATAAACCTAAATCACTTAAAGGTTTCTCTGGAGTACCAAGTTTAAATTCTCTTTTAGATAATAAATAACTAAAATCTATTAAAAAATTACCTAAACCACGTCTTTGATAAATTGGCAAAGTCATTATACAAGATAAATTATAATTAGTTGAATTTAATTTTTCTTTTGAGAAATAACCAATAAATTTGAAATTTGAATTATATTGAAAATCAAATAAAACGTAAAACATGAAAGGTTCAACATCATAATATAAAGTTTTAGAATTTAAGAATAATTTAGCTAATAAACATAAATTTTGACAAAATATGACATTTTTCCTACCATCAATTTCGAAAATTGAAATTTTCTCTGAATTATCTCTATAAATTTCTCTACCGGGAGGTTGAAATTTAAAAGAACATTTTAATAAATGTCTGTTTAAAGTAAAATTTGTTAAAAAATATGATAAACAATGAGGACAAATGTACATTGAAATATTTGAATTAAATTGTAAAGGATAAGGAGACTTATACCAAGTATCAATTTCATAATCATCAAAAATTATAAATTTTAATTTATTATTTGAATTGATTGATGTATTATTATTACGATTACCATTGTTATTGTTATTGTTATTGATGTTATTATTTAAATTATTTGAAAGCTTAATAAATTTTGCAAATTTTCTTTTGAATAAACTATTTGGTAAGGTATTAAAAGTATTTGAATCATTAAAAGAGAATAAATCACGATAAGGCAATTCTAACAAAATTGGATCAACTTTTGGATATATTGAAATTTTATTAATACCAGAAGTTGATGATAGAGTAACTGATTTGGGAGAAGTTTTCAAATAAAGTTTAGAGTCTAAAGAAGAACTGGTAGCATTGGTGTTGTTATTAGTATTACTATCAATTAAATCTATATCAATATCTATATTTTTAGATTTAGATCTGGATAACCTTTCCATTAGTTAGCGTAGACATGTGTGTGTGGTTTTTTGCATATAAGCAGAAAGCTGCAGCATACGAAAATAATGTGTGCATATATATAGTGCACAACAACAAGAAAAATGAAAAACAAAAAAAAATGCTCCCGCCGATCGACGCAGTCACGTGCATAATGCATCCCACTTTGCGCGAAAAAAACGAAAAACGAAAAGCGGAGGCAGAAAAAGGCGAAAACGTGAGAAAATATTTTTTTTCCTAAGCGAATGGCGCGTTAAAGGAGGCGACGCGGAGGTGTTGAAGGAGTTTAGCGGCTACAAGCGGGAATTGTGGTGTGTGTGCATCGGGGGGGGGGGAGTAGAGACAGCTTGGTGTACCAGGTAGCTGTATGGGTGTATTTAGAGATGGGACACATGCATTGGCCATAGGTGTATATATATATATATATGTATCTACACATATTTATACAGAGCTACATGGTCTGTTTGCGTGTCTGTGTCTGATGTGATTATTATTAAAACCGTCTAATAGGAGATAACCTCTGCTCTTCTCATTTCGGCTCGGCTCTTTAAAAATATGCCACGGCTTATCTGAAATAGTATTTTATTATTTATATGAGATCATTGAAAAATTCACAATGCTGGCAAATCCGTTAACCACATTCATCTTATAAATATATTACAACCTTTCTATATATCATAATTTCGTTTTTGTAACTTTCCTATTGCTTGAACTTAAGTTTGGTTTTTCGAGTTTAACTTTACCCATCACTTCTCTCAATCACGATTTAGCCCTTATTTGCTAAGAGGACAACGAATCTTGCTTATAAATTCGAATATATATATAAATATATATATATATATATATATCGTATATATATACACACACAAACTCACGCATGTACACTATTTTACATTATATTACTTTCAATTAATCATTGAAAATATACTATCAAACAATCTAAAAGTAAAGCAAAAAGCAGGGAGACTAAAAAATAGTTTTAACGCATACGTAATATCAAATATTAGTATACTAGTTTATAAAATTAAAAAAAAAAAACTATTATTACATATACCCCGTCATACTTTTAAAAAAATTTATTATCACTATTATTATAACAGCATTTCAAAAATACTTCCCTATATATATATAACATTAAAACATTTTAAAAACAACTCTTCCCTTCTCGTTGGATATATATTTATACATTATGAGTGTATCCAATAAAAATCCCTCAATTAACAATCAACAAAACAATAAATTCTTATTAAATAAGCACCAATTAGATGAAGTTTTAGACTTAAATTTTTTAGATCCTGGTGTTTCAAATGGCGATGTTGATTGGTTATTTCGTGGTAAAGAAGTTAAAAAATTAACAAAACGTTCAAATACAATTAATAATGAAGTTCAATCTCAAATTATTCAAGCACAACAAAAAATTTTAGCTCATTCAAAAGGTAAAGAATCTCCAAATAATTCAACAAATACTTCTTTAAATTCAAATGATAATAATTCATCAGATTTAAATAATAATTTAAAAGTTTCAGCTATACCAATACCTTCAAATTCTAAAAGAATTAATTCAAATTCTTTAAAATCTTCTTTAAAATTAAATTCTCCTGCAAATAATTTAAAAATTGATACTTCTATTAATTCAACTCCTCCTCATTCATTGAATGAATCAATAATAAGCTCTTCTGTTTCTTCTCATAAGTCTAATATTTCAATTTTAAGTCCTTCTTCTTCAAATTCAAATTCAATTCAATCTCCTTCAAACCAAACTGATAATTCTCAAAAAAATCGATCAAGATCTTCTTCTTTATTATTTTCCAAATCAAAATCTAATTCAAAATCAGCGGAAATTTCTAAACCTAAAAAATCTTTACTCTCAACTTTATCCTCAAAATTAAAATCTTCTTCTAATTCCAATTCTCCTATTTCTCCAATTAAACAAAATCCTAAAATTATACCTTCCTCAACTAATTCAATTAGAAATACTAGTCCAACTAATTTAATTGATTCAAATAATATTAAAATTAAATCATCTAAAAAATCTATTAACTTAAGTGATTCTAAACTAAATAATGTCCCTTTTAAACGTGTATATTTTGCACTTGATGATTTAATTGAAGACCCACAGCAACAAATTCCTTCACGTCGCCCAAAAAAGGGTAACGTTTTAATTCCTGAAGATATGTTGGCTCCGCCTCCAAAACTTTCAATTGGTATAACAAATAGTTTTAATCAACAAACAAAAGATGAGAAACCAATAGTTGACCCAAAATTATATGAACAAGCAATTGCAAGACAAAGTTTCTTTTTAGCTGAATCCAAAAAACATTCAGAAGAAGCTCATATAGCAGCTTTAAGAATGGCAAAAGAAGTTTCTTCTTTTAAAAAAAGAAAAAATTCAATTTTAAGTTCAAATGGTAGTGATGATAGTGATGATGATGACGAATATGAAAATATTACAGATTCAAAATTTTTATCTGGTGATGAAACTTTAGATATTGATACCCCTTTACATACTCATGTTGATTATTTTGGTGATGATTCTTCAAATAGTAATAGTAATAGTAATAGTGAAAATTCTTCATCTGAAATTAATTTAGAAACTTTATATACAAGATGTTGCCATTTAAGAGAAATTTTACCTATACCTGCAACTTTAAAACAATTAAAAGGTAAATCAAAACCTCTACATATTATAAAAATGCTGAATCCTAAACCAACTTTAATTGATATTTTATCATTTTCAGATTTTTTAGCAATTGCTCCAATTATTACAATTATTTTCGATAATGTTACAATTGATACTGAAATGTTAAAAATTATTCTTATTAGTTTAAAAAATTCAAAAATGCTTGATAAATTATCTTTAAGAAATGTACCAATTGATCAAAATGGTTGGAAATTTTTATGTAAATTTTTAAAAATGAATCCAAATATTCAAAAATTAGATATTTCTCAACAAAAAATTAAAAAGAATTCAGATAATTCTAAAACTATTATACGTTCTGAACTTGATTGGGATTTATTTATTGATACTTTGATTTCTCGTGGTGGTATTGAAGAATTAGTTATTCATGGTTGTTGTTTAAATAATAAACAATTTAATAATTTAGTTAATAAAGCTTTAATCTTGAAAACCAAAAGATTTGGTTTAGCTTCATCTCAATTAGATCTAGAAAAAATGAATATTTTATCAAATTGGATATCAAATCCTAATTCTTGTTGTAAAGGTATAGATTTTGCTTTCAATGATTTATCTGCTGGCCAGTTAACCCCTATCAATAACGTTTTAGATAATAAATATTCTGATATTAAATTACAATTTTTCTCATTGAATTCAACTGATATTAAATTAGATGAATGTCAAAAATTAATTAAAAATTTATCAAAAATTAAATCTTTAAGATTTTTAGACTTAAGTAATAATCCTCAATTATTCCCAGATATTTTACCTGTTTTACGTGATTATCTACCAAAATTTCCAGATTTAAGAAGACTTCATTTTGATTTTGATAATTTATCAGAAGTTACAATTGTTCAATTATGTTTATTATTTCAAAAATGTCCAAGATTAGTTCATGTATCATTTTTAGGTAATAAAAAAATTACTTTAAATTCCGCTTCGGCTTTATATTCAGCTGTTAAAAATTCTCATATTTATAATATTGACATGGATTATGAAGGTTTAGATGAAGAGTTAATTTCAAGAATTGCATTTTATTTAATGAGAAATATGGAAACATTTTTAAATAATTCTGTTAAAAATGATAAATCTAAAATTAAGAGTCAATCTGTCAATTCAACCACTGATATAACATCAATAATTTCTTCTGGCTTAAGCTCTAAAGATAAAGACGAAGACTTAATTTTTGATGGTTCATTATTAACAAAAGCTGCTGAACATTTATTAGAAAATGATATTAATATTACAATAGAAGAACGTTTAATAATTTATCGTTCATTAGTTGATAAAACACATAGATTACGTGAAGAAATTCATGAAGCGATGACTAAATTGTTTAAAATTCGTGAAAATGGCAAATTATCCATTGAAGGTAAAGAAAATTTATTGAGGTTTTGTCTATTAGATGATTCATTAGAAAATATTGTTGATATTTTCTCAGAGGAGCTTTTAGTTTCTAAAAATAATAATAATAATAATACTAGTAATAACAATATTAATAAACAACAACAACAACAACAACAACCTATTTTAACATCACGTCCAAGTATGATTAGAAAATTATCATCACATATGACAAGAAGTCAATCATCTGATGATATAATTCAAACTGATGCTATTATTAATGATGGATTCTATCAAGATTCTCAAGAACCTATTCAATCAATTCAGAATGAAGAACCTCATATAGTTGTTGCAGATGCTGATAGTGTTCCCGTTGATAGTACAACAGGTAAAAGAGTTTTAATTAGAAATTTTTCACAAACAAATGTTCATTCTAAAAAATTAGAAGAAGAAGAAGGTGAGTTACATAGATGGGGTTTCTTTGTTCAACAACAAAATGATATCATGCCAGATGATTCACAGAATAAAACTGATTTAATTGATTCTGATGATAATAAGGAGAAAGCAAAAGCAGAAGCAAAAGCAGAAAAAGAAAGACTTAGAATTGAAGCAGAAAAAGCTAAACAGGAAGAAGAAGAGAGACTGAAAATTGAAGCCGAAAAGAAAAAATTGAAGATTAATACTATTCCTTCTGGTTCTGAATTGAGAGAAACTATTATGAAAGCTAAAGGTATTGAAAGTATTAGTGATTTGATTAAAAAAGTAAATAAAGATTTTACAACTGTTGAAAAAATATATAAACACGTTGATGCAAAAAGACCTAATAACAATAAAAACCTTGAAGCTGATAATGGAAAAATAAATCCTGAATCAAATTTAGATAATAAACAAAATGAAAACAATGGCTTATTTGGATTAAGTGGATGGTTATCAGGTAGTACTCAAACGACGGAAAAAAACAATGCAGATAAGATTGGCGAGGGCCAGATCAGTCAACATTCAAAGCTAAACAAAAATGATAATATAAATGACAATAACGATAATGATAATGATTCTAACAAAACTATATCACCATCGATAAGTGTTAATTCATTTAATAACAGCAATATTGAGGATGCTGATGAAATTTACGAAAGAATCTTAAACAACGTAATTCGTGTTAGATCGAACAAATAAGTCAAATCAGAATCGACATAGTGTAAAAATCCACTTTATATATTATGTTTCATTCAACAAAGTATTCATATATTCTTTATACACACACACATTTATATATATACAAAAACCTTTCTATACATACACATAAAATTTATAAACAAACAGGTCCTGCATTTCTTTTATTAAAATCTTATACGATGAGGTCGCTCTTATCAGATTTTTCAATTTTTATCTTGAAAGAAGGTTTCCGCAGATCATGAACGAATGATCCATTCCTCTTTGGATTAAAAGTCGTTGGACGATTGATTAAGAACCAATATATATATATATATATAGCTCAATGAAAATCAATCTGGTCACCAAGCTTGTTCAATTTGTTACTAATTGTATAAAGGAATTACTCGGTTTTATTAAAACTAACAGTCTGTATTGTTCATTTTTCACGGCAATAGCTTCGTTTTGCATTGCTTCCATTTTCTATTGTCGTTATATTCAAATCTCTGTGGACATTAACAAACTTAAAATGACAGATAAGCATGTTTCTTTTGAACTTTTGGATATAAAACATAGAAGGAACAAAGAGAAAACGAGATCATTGATACAAGTGGTAAGCTATAACCACTATGTAGATCTAAGCATATGGAAAAATCCAACTTTTTTATTAAACAATGCCAATAAATTCAAGCATAAGACAGCCAAAAAAAATTTTAATAAATGTAGCAATCGTGTCAATTCATGGCACGGAGAGGGTTACGGAAACTTTACCTCCGAAAAAAAATTGACAGCATTCAGTCTTTTTGATTCCACAAGAACATCAATCAGTAGTGAAAAATCCCTCAAATCATTAGATTCATCAAAAACATTGTTTGAAAACAATATTAACAATCAAGCCAATAACCACAATTCTTATAAATTTGAGAATGATGACATTTTTGACAATGATGAAATTGTAAATATGAATCTCTGTATTGATGGGGAATGTAACGATTTAGTAGATATTTATGAAACAAATAAGCTCAATAAAAAAATTGATAAAAAAAAAAGCAGAGCTTTTATTATGATATTAAGCAAACTTAAAAATGCTTACAAAAAAAGTGAAGACAATAATGCGAATGATCTCAGACCTTTTAAAATACATAGCAAGCAGTAAACAATTTTCTCTTAAGCATTGAACTATTATAAATAATACATTTTTAATAATAATAGTATATATATAAACACAGCAAATATTATATATTTAATACAGCTAAAATATCTTCAACTTGGAGCTCTCTTTTCACACATAAAAATAAACTTCTTTGAATCTGCTTTACAGCTTCTGAAATTTCATTTATTTCTTCCCTTTTAGTTAGAGATAAACTATTCATTTGTGACAATGATACTTTAATATCAGCCTCGGTTAAAGGCAAAAAATCCAACCTTTTATTATTCTTCATAACTTTTGGAAATATCATGGCTCCATTATATTGCAAATGTTCACAACAACTTTCCTTTGATTGGTCAAAAGGTTTTGATTTGTATTCTTTGAAAATCATGAAACCATAAATATCAGCATCAAAAAAACCCATTACTGGTATATTACCAAATTTTTGGCAAACTAATTTAACAAAATTTTTAGTAGACCTGTCAGGGAACCCTCTTCCCGATAGTAAGATTGACCTTTTAAATATGCTGTCTTGATTGGTTTTATTTTTTGCTAAGAGAGCAGAAAGTATTGCATCTTTTTCCATAATTATAATTTGTTTAGGATTTTCATATATGCTATTATTGAATGTTATTTGAAAATCATCAGTAGTTGCAAATGTCGGAATTGCCGGTATCAAAGAAGACATATTATCATTAAATATTTGGTAATTCCCAAATTTGGTACTTGAAAATTGTAAATTTGCACAAACTAAACCTTTTTGAGAAGCATGAACATTCAGTTGTTCAATATTTAAGTTTAAAGAATTAGCAATAATATCAATTACTCTATCTACTATTGCTTGTTTTTTGAAAAGTTTAACATCCATATAATATATTTGCCTTTTTGATATTGCTTCTTTGGCTTCTAGTTGATTGTAAATTAGTTTTAAAATTCTAAAATAAATAGCAAATTTAATATTTATATTTTCTTTCAAATTTGGGAAAGTAATAACTGTAAGTTTTTTTGTTTCTTCTCTATTTTTATATGAGTCGTTCTTTCTATAACTTTGTTTAGAATATATTTCAATACGAATGGTATCTCCATTTTTTAAGCCCAGTTCAATAATATTCAAAACTCTGAAAATGTAATCTTTGATTTTGGAAGCTCTAGGGATTGAAGTTCCAAATCTTCATCAACAGCATTTTTATAATAACATGAACTATAGTGTTAGTATATGGTATTTCATTTGACGCAAACAGTAAAATAAAAATATACAAATATGACTATAAAGGCTCATGCAGCACAATAAAAGTAAATAGTTTTATTCAACATACAGGGATGTGATAGCACTAGAGTCCAATACTACAATGCGAGTTTGGGACATTGATTATGTTTTTAAGAGGATCCAACTTGATTCAAACTATTAAAAAAACTAAATATTTTATATATAATTAATAATAGAAGTAATACGAAAACGGTTTAAACCAAGAAGAAAAATATTTAGACGTGAAAGATAATTCCGATAAATTACAAGTTTGATATAATTTAAGCAGAAGCTTTGAAGGTAAGAATCTTTGCTTCGACTCTTGCTTTTCTTTCGTCTCTGGTAAGTTTCTTTTGTTTGTATTTTAAGGATTCAGCTTTGTATTGAGCTTTCTTGTCTTCTGCTTTCTTTGGAGATGGGTCTGCTCTGATTTGTTCATGAGCTTCTAAGTAGATATCTTCAACTGCATCAGCATCAATATCATCAGCAATGTAAGATTTGAATAAAAGAGAGTATCTTTCTTCATCATCATCCATTAATTCTTCCATGTATTCAGCAACATGACCACCGAAGATGTATTTTCTTAAGATTTCTGGATCTAATTCTTCTTCTTCGATATCCCAACCTGGGAATCTTGATGGAGAGTGTGGAATGTATAAACCACCATCAGAAGCACCCTTTAATGCACCGAAAACTTTAGCACCAGTGGTAGTTCTTAATAAACCAACATCAAGGAAAACTTTGAATGGTCTTGGGGAATCTTCAACAGCTTCAGTTAATTCGAATTCACCTTCAACTTCTTCAACACCTTTATAAGTTTCGTCTAAACCTAATTTCTTTAAAGCTCTTCTTGCAACTAATAAACCAGTTGCGTAAGCAGCAGACCAATTGGTTAAACCGTGGTTAATACCGTAACCTGGTAATTCATGGGAGTATGCTGCGGTTAAAACGATATCACCAGTTAAAGTTGATGAAACGATTTGACAGATAATATCTTTGTTGGTGAATCTAACAACTAATCTGTATTTTGGGGAAGCATATTTGTTTTTAGCTTGTGCAACTAATCTCTTTCTTGCATAGTAGTCAGTTTTACCTTCAGCTCTTCTTCTGAAAGGAGTTTGGTATCTGGAAAGGTAAGCAGAACTTCTGGTGAATTTAAAACCCATGGTGACTTATTGATTTCTTGGTTAAAGAACTAAAGAAAAAAGGGAGGAATTAAACAAATGGTTGAAGCAAACAGTAAGAGGAAAAATGTTCCAAAGTGAAAAAATGTGACTAAAAACTGAAAAATTTTGTGCGTTTTTCATTTTTTTTTCATTTTTCGCTTTTTTCGAAAAATTTTTAAATGTTTTTGTGCGTCCTTTTGTGTTTGTCCGGGTAAGTTTCTATTAGCCGATCGACGCAACATCACAATTAAGTGGCTTATTATTATATAATGAATTTATACAACAGAAACAGCTTTCAGATATACTGGGCAGTAACACCCATTTCCAAGAATGCAGTTTCAGTTTCAGAATCGGGCTTCCCACTTACAGGGCACCATCTACCTGCAAAAATACAATGAACAGTCATATCAGGTCCATAGTATAGATCACTAAGAAGTTTAGGAGTAATAAGAAAATATTGGGATGCTTTCACGTTACGATCTGTTGCTCTTTTGACAATTAATTCATGTGCCCTCCTTTCATTCTTGGAATCCATACCTTGATTGATTTCATCAACCACTCTGAATGGAGTATTGGTTAATCCTTGCAATGAGTTAAGAAAAATTGCGGTAGTTGTAGATTTTTCACCACCTGAATGTTGCGCTCCATTAAAATTACTTAGTTCTTCATTATCTCTGAAACTTACTTGAAGAATCAATTTCCATTTACTATAATCTTCACTGCTTTTATCTAATTTCACATCACCCGCACTTGCAATTTTGCGCATATTAGCATCAAAATCTTTAGATATGATACTAACAATATGATCTAATTGTTCTTCCCATTTAGCGCACATATCTGCAATAGTAACATTATTATTCTTTAATTCTTCTTCAATCTTTGGTATCTCCATTTCTAATAGTTTTAATTTTTCTTGTGTTTCTTCAAGTTGTTTCAACGAGTTTTCACCTCCATTTTTATTATTTAGCTTCATTTCTGATTCCATTTGTAAGAGCTTTAGATTCAAATTTTCTTCTGTCAATCCTCCATTCTGAGCCAGCTCCTGTACTACATCTTTCATTGTCTCCTTTTCTTCTAATGTATGCATCATAAGTTTCTCCCTATATTCAAGACATAGTGTTTTATACTGTTTTTTAACTTTTTCATACTCCATTCTTAATTCTTCAACTTTTTGCCTTCGTTCATGTCTTTCTCTATCAATAGAAGTATTGATTTTCTTGATGGAATCAATTTTGTTTTTCTCTTCAATCATTCGAATTTTCAATTCTACAAGTTTAGTATCGTTCTGAATACGTTTTACTATCATTGACTGTTTGTCAATGTTTTCAACTTTAAGCTTTTCATTCAAAAACTTATCAATTTTATCATACATTTTCTCCTTGTTTTCTTCTTTATTACTTTGTTTAATTGATTTAATTTTATTTTTTTGTGCAAGAATCCTTTCATCAGAAAACAGTAATTGTTTTTTGATTTTTCTTTCCTCTCGTGTTATTGCTTTAGCTTGTTCAATAGAATTGTCATATTGATTTTTTTCGCCCTTTAATTCACTGGCTTCATCGAATTTCATTTCCATTTCAGATTTTAGATTTTCAACATTAGCAAGACTTTCTTTGTATTCATCTTCTAATGCCTTTATCTTGTCGTTAATGGAATTTTTCTGATCTTCAGATAAGCCACGTTCAAAAATTTGAGAATTCTTTTTTACTAAAGTAATACTTGTAGAAATTTGTTTGGTTCCAAACCTAGATCTATTCATTGTATAAATTTCGTCATTATTAACATATTTAACCAAATTTAATCCCTTTTCAACTTCTTTTGCAATATAACTTTTTTGTTCGTTAGTTAAACCTTGTAATGAAATTGGAATTTGGTTCAAAAATAAGTTTTCACATAACATTTGAATAACTTCTTTTGGGCCCTCTAAATAATCTGTTAAAAACCCGTCAAATCCCAAATTTTTAATCGTTTCGTAGCTTAATCTGTTATCATTAATGTTAAAATTTCCACTACCTAGAGTTCTTAAGGATATCATGCATTTATATTTTTCATAGAGAAACTTCGAAATTTTCACATAATCTTGATTATCTTTCAAGACAATCGCATTCAACTGTCTAAATGGAATTAGTGTTTCAACAGCGGGGCCTATTCTTTTGTTTGTAACGTTCAGCGTAATTAAAGCAGGCTCAGTGTATTTACAATTAAACTCATCACCTTCAGTTTCTTTAAGCTGACGCAATAAGTGAACAGCTTTATAAATAGCAGCATACTTTCTTCTGTCAATAGTAGATAATCTATCCGTTGAATTCAATCTATTTTTTTCATTATTAATGTTTTGTTGTAAAGCTTTCATTTGTTGTTCACTAGATGAAATTTTACCTCTTATAGTGAATACTTCATCTTCTAAAATCAGAATCTTTTCATTTAACTCACTAACCTTTTGTCTCCAATCATTTAAATCATTCTCATCAACCTTATTCAAGGAATCAAAGGCATTTTCTAATTTAAGATGATTATTTTGAAGTTGATGGTATTCATCTTTGGCATGACTTAGTTTGATTTCATAATCTTCCATTTGAGATAAATATTTTTGAATTTTTTTGTCATATGTTTGAATTTGGTCATCGCATATTTTTAATTCAGCATGTAGTGATACATTGGATTTTTCGATCTTGTTAACCTGATTTTCGGTATCAACTAAAATTTGATCACTTGCATTCAATAAATTTGTTATTGGAGCAATCTCTTTTAAAAACTTTGAATAATTTTTTTTCTCTTCGGAATATGCAGTTCGGTATCTTTCATTTGCTAATTTCATATCCTGAACTTTGACATAAGGTCTAACCATTTCAGTTTTCTCATAGTCTAACTGTAGTTTTTTGAAATGACGAAATTTATCGGCTTTTTCTTTCAAAGAATCATTTTTTGATTTTAGTTCATCCAATTCTTTGATTGACTCGTCAAACTTTTTTTTTTGGAGATTAATTTGAGCTTGTAATTTTATGATTTCATTATGATCTTCAAGCAATTCGCCATTGCGATAAGATCTTTCAATTTCTTTTAATAAATCTTCGGATTTTAAATCGGCAAATTTAGAAACTCTATCTTGTGATAAAAATTGGCATAGATTATCCAATTGAATATTAAAAGACTTAAGTAATTTTTTGATTTCTGATTCTGTAACAAAACTGCCATTAATCTGCCATGTAGTTTTCTTATTTTTCACTAAATATGTTGTTATTATAATAGTACCATCGTTATGATCTTTTAACTCAAGCTCAATTGTGCCAGAATTGGTATTGTCTTTGATAAAGCCATCAGTATTCATTGATTCTTTACCTAAGTTTGCCAACTTACCATTCAAACCAATACATACGGCACAAACAAAAGTTGATTTACCAGAACCGTTTGGCCCAATAATTAAATTCATTCTAGGGCCAAAATGAAATTCCGTTAATGAATATGACATAAAATTAGTTAATTTGCATCTTATAATAGAACCTGGCTGAAAAGTACTATAATCTGGGGTGTATCTATGTTTCAATCTTTTTGGGGAGGGTAGCATTTCTGCAAGTGAGTAATGCTGAGTCATAATAATTTCACTTTCTTATATGTTTGGTTATGATTATGAAGGCATTCAACCAAAAGTATAAGTAGAGATGGGCTCAAGGCTGACACGTAAAAATGTATTGGAATCAACAAAAAAAAACATGATAACGCAAAATTGATATATTTTTCTTCGTGTATTTCAAATTGTTTTCTTTTTTTTCTTTTGCCCTTTGTAAATCAATCAAAGTACAGTGTAACAGCACTAGGAGTTGGGCACTTCATAGAGAAAGAGCCATAGAACAATAAATTTTCCTATTGGTAATGCCGACCTTAATACGTGAAAGCAGTGACTCTCCCCGCCCTAGAGCGGTTGTTTCGACAGCAGGTACCGGTGGGATGAGTGGAACAGCTTCTGGAAAATCAAACTCAATATTAATGATTCAACCATTGGATAATGTGAATAAAGAATTGGTTTTTAAACAACGTATGAATAGACCTTTTAAAATCATCCAGAATTTGCCTTTATCAAAAGACCCAGGTCAAATTCCGGATTATTCATTATTGAATAACCCATTGAGTATTAAAGATAGTTCTGTTTTATATAATTCATTGATAGTGTCAAGGTTCAATTGGCTCAATCATATGTTTAAGACATATTGGACTAGAAGAGAGCAGTTACTAATTGGAACTGCTGATTTAAACAAAAAAGATAAAATGATACGGTTTTGCAATCCAGTAATGTCTTGTGGGACACATACCTTCACAGTCAAACTATTCTTTCTCAAAGATGATGAAAAGGAAAAAATATATCACGAGGAGCTTGAGAAAAGAAGAGAGGAAAGAATAAGGAAACGGGAAGAAAAATTGGCTGAAATGCAAAGAAAAAAAGAAGAAAAAGAAAAGGAAATCCAAAAATTGAAGATGGAGGAGGAACTTAAACTTAAACAAGAAATTATACCAGTCAAACTAAATGAAAACAACTCTGCTGAAAAACTACAGAAAGAGGCTCAAAGTGAAATGATAAATAAAGCAGAAACAAATAAATCTTTACAACTTGTAGATAAAACTGGAACAAAAGCTGAAAATACAGCATCTGATATGACATCAAAAACAGTAGAGGTGCTTGATCAAAACACAGATAAAAACAAAAATTTAGATAAAGAATCAGAAGGCACTAGGCTACAAAATGATGAAAAATTAAGCAAAGACGGAAATTCAGAAATTGTTAAAGAAAATGCTGTCCAAAGCAGCTTGTTGCATGTTCCACCTCTTCCAGAATCAAAAGAAAAATTAGAAAAGATTACCGATAATACGCCTATAATAACTTCCAGGATAATTAAATCACCGGGAAACATAGGGACTACCACAAACATATGTAAAATTGATAAAACCAAAGAAGCGGCAAAAGCAACAGGAACTTCACAAGCTCCTCTTTTTGAAAAAACTTTGACTATTAAAAAACCGTTAGTAAAGCAAAAAGCAAATAATAATGACATAATGTCAAATCCTGACAGTGCAAAAATCATAAGAAATTTGAATTTATTAACAAAGAAAGATCCCAATTTAAGCATTCTAATGAAAAAAGTTGCCGAAGGAGGTGCATCGGTGGAAGAAGTCGCAGAATTTCAAACATACATTCAAAAGGCTAAGGACATGAAAGACATGTCCGCTTATATTAGCACAATAAAACAATCATCCGAAACCAAAGAGTCAATGAAAAAACAAGACCTAACCACAAAAATAAAAGTTCCAATTCTTACACCGGAGGAAGCTAAAGCAAGACAAGAATTTTTAGAAAGGCGTGCTTTGGAAATAAAACAAGAACATGAAAAGATGGTTTTGGAAAAGAAACGTTTGAAGGAAGAAAGAGAACGATTGAAAAAAGAGAGACAAGATCAAAGAGAAAAGGAAAAACTTGAACGAGAAGAGAAAAAAAGATTGCTTAAAGAAGAAAAAGAAAGAGAAAAGGAACGAAAAAGACTGGAAAAGTTAGAGCAAAAAGAAGTTTTAAGAAAGGACCGAGAGGAGAAACTTAGAATAAAACAGGAAAAATTGGCACAGAAGGCAGCAGAAAGAGAACAAGAAAAACAAAGGAATAAGGAAGAATTGAAAGAGAAAGGAACTAAAGCTAACACTGGGGATGACGAAGATGATTTGTGGAATGATAAATTATCTCCGTTGCAAGAACGTTATTCAACCGGCGCTAGTTTAGTTTTTGAATTTTTTGAGAATCAAAATGCCAGATTCATTATTCCAAGAGATACAATATTTGAAATTATAAGTAATGAGAATGAAAATGGAGAAGAAATCAATGGTTCAATATCTAATGAAACAAAAATAAAAACAGAAAATTCCTCAGACTTAAAACAAAAAATGAAGTCTCCGTATGTTACCATATTGGCTTCTTTTTTGTTGGTACACAATCAACCAGAAATTGATGGATGGGAGCGTAGACGTTTAGAAGAAAAAGCACTAAAATTAGCTGAGTTAAAAAAGAAAGAGGAGGAAGAGAAACTATTGGCTGCGGAGGAGGAGAAAAGTACTGTTTCAACTAGAAGAAAACGTCGGAAGAAAGCAACATGGGCATCGAACAAAAGAAATACAAGACATTCTAAGCAACAGAAAATGATGGAACAATTACGTCGTGAAGAAGAAAATTTTCAAGAGGAGGATGAAGAACTGCGCAAAGAGGAACAAAAGGACGAAAGGCCCATCCCTGTATATTCCTGTGTTACTATCACATTATCAGAAATTCCTTTCCGGTATGCTGATTTTATTAAAAATAGTGGAAATTCTATTGACATTGTGAAGAAAAATATGGAAGAGATACATAATGTTGGTCAAAAAGTTCCACTTGATCAATTATGGTATCACATTGATGGCTTGAAAGATGAATTGCTAGGTGAAACTTTACGTTATAATCTCAATAGACTTGACTTTACCAGTTGTGGTGGTAGAACTGCTAAAAATAAAGCTATGCTTAAAAAGATGAGAAACTATAGGACATAAAATAATGGTGTGTAGTATGATTTATATGTATCATTTAGAAACAGTTGCGTATAAGGTATATATAGAGTTTCATGTCAAAAGCAATATTAATTAAATTAGAAGATTTGTTTTATTGATCTATTAAAATGCGTATGCTACAAAATTCAGTTTATTAAGTTTTAAAAATACATTATGATCGATAAACAACTTATATTATACAAATTTAACGTAGCATGCAATAGTATAAATATAGTAAATATGCAAAATGAGGATATAAGTAAATGCAATATTATTTAAACAACGCTTATTTTTAAACCAGACCCAAAATTATCATCAGAGGATAGTTTTGGATCTTCATTAGATATATGGTTTGATTCATTTTCTTTATTTTCGCTTTTATTTATGTTAGAATCTGACCTATTATTATCCCCAAAATAATCTATATTAGAAGATAACTTAGGTGTTGATACCTTTTCACTGTTCCTTTCATTAGAAGACTGTATATTAGTGACTGACATTGTAGTTGTTGTTGCTTGTGTTATTACAGGTAAAGCGGGAGAAGCCAGAGATAATCTTGCAATTGGATTAGAATCTGAATTTGCTGCTGTTGTTCCGCTAGTTATAATTGAGCTTGACGTTGAAAAATCATTAGATGCACGCTGAGAATGGGGGACAGATCGATTTAGTGGTGTTGTTGGTTCAATTATAATCCCAGTCTGATTTGAACTCTGGTCTGTTGCTGTATTATGTATGACAGAAATCGGATTTCGAAAAGAAACTATAGAAGGAGATGGTGATATTTGAGAAAGCTCGCTTTTAGCAGGTATTGCTGGTGGTTGAAATGTGTTTGATATTGGAGAAACTTCGCTTGGTTTTACTATTATTCCAGTTGAATCACTTTCAAGAGATTTATAATGATTTCTATTTTTTTCTATTTCATTTGTAATTTTTTGATTTGTTTTGGATGAGTTTTTTAAGATTGGAGATCCTAAAGTCAATGATGTTGTTATTTGGTCTAGTATTGGATGATTGTTGGATTCTGAAGATTCTTTTCTATGTAGACTATCAGGCATAAAGGTTCCTGAAACATTATTTGATTGTGACAAATTTTCAGATATACTAGTTTCTAAATGTGTGTTTTTAGCAGTAGTTTTTTGATTTAAAATGCTATTCAAATTCATATTTGAAACACTTGCTGTCATTTGATTAATAATACTTTCATCAATATAATTTTTAAATCTCATTGAAGAAGTTTTTTCGTCTAATAACATTCTGCTTTCAAAAATTCCTGGCCTGGATCCATCAATTTTAATGAAATTTGAGTAATCAACCCCATTAAAAAGATTGAATAATTCTACTCTATAGCCTCGGCTATTGGATACAGGATTTCCTGATAGGTAGAGAGTTTGTAATAAGACTTTTCCTTTGTTTAGCATTAAAAGAGGCTTCAAATCGGAAACTTTGTATAATTTATTTTGCCTTAAATCGACCTTTTGAAGCGCCGATAAATTACTAATAAAATCAATATTAGATAGTTTATTACCTCTCAATTTGAGAACCGTTAATTTTGCCAGTGCTTTTGGAAATTTATCCAATGTAAGCAATCTATTAAATGATAAATTTAATGTTTTTAAATTGGTTAATTTTTCTAATGATTCACTAGGAATCGATGTAAGTTTGTTGTAAGATAAATCCAAAAGAACTAAATTATACAACTTGTCAAATGATTTCAACGAGATTTTATCAATTTTGTTTTCTGTTAAAGAAAGATTTTTGAGCAAACTCCAATAGTTTTCATCTATATTTATTTTATTCGATAATGAATCAGATTTCTCTAAGAAAATAGGTCTTTCATTTGAATTCGATTTCTTGTGAGAGCTACCGTATTCTTCATTTTGTTCTCCCTCGTAATAGTTTTCAGATTTTTTATTAATATTATTGTTATCAGGCAAAGTAGAAAATTCCAAGTTATTATATGGCTCGTAATTTGGTTTAATGTTATTTATTGATGATGATCCTCTTGAACGTTTAAATTTATTATGATTTTTATAAAAATATGATCTTCTGGTTGAATGAAGAGAGCTTGACAAGGTTGGAGTTTGTGGGTTTTGAGAAATAATATCTTCAGCGTATAATCTATTAGGATGATAATTCGATGAAAAAGAAGCAGTGGGAGAAGTTGAATAGTTTAATGCTGTATCCGATTGTAATGGATAATGATAATTATGATTATGATTATAATGGTGATGATAATTATAGTTTGATAATGAGGATTGATAATATGGTTGATTGTGTGTGCTTGCAAAAGTGCTTGATTGATGTAAATTTGGGGAAACATGGGATTTTTGATTTGAATTTGAATTTGAGTTTAAATTTGAAGATAAGCTTATAGATGAATGTGACATTGGTATGTTTGATGTAGAGGCTGAATTCGGAGTTCTATATGGCGATTTTTCATGAATGTTATTATCGAAAGAATGTTTATTTTCATTTGACTTTGATTTTGATAAGTTATTGTCATCAAAATTAAATTCTTGATCGTTATCAAAATCGTTATGTGTGGTTGTTAAATCATCTGTACTATCTGCATATTCATCAAATTCTCCTCTGTAAGAAGCATCTAGCTCTACTAATGTGACAAAAATATAAATTGGATCCGTAATATTTGATTTTTTTATAGCTAAATGCCTCAATTTTGTTGCCAATATATTCCATCCATAGATTTCTTTCGGATCTATTTCGCATAATTCTAAAATTGAAACGTTTTTAAAAATAATAATAGGTGTAGCCGTTTCAAAAGGATATTCTTCATGGCCTTCAATCATTTTTGTTTTTGAATCGTTTGCTAATCTTAAACATGGTAATTTTGAAAATGCGGAATGAATATATTTTAAATCTGACATTATGTTGTCAACTTTTGAAGCAGAATTAAATGTATTCCAAAGTGCAGACACAGATGACATAACTGATTTAACAGAGGAAATTGAATGAATTGATTGACTATCTGAGTCGATTTTTTTATATCTTTGAAACTCACTTAAAAATGAGACATAGTTGGAATTATGTTCAGCATCCATTGTATCAAATCTTAAATTCATAGGGCCCACAGGTATACCTAGCTCTTGAAATTTTCCCAAAATAAAATAAAGATGATGCAAAGACAATGATAGCCTTACAGGTCTAGTTATTTCTTTCGTTAAAGTTTCTTCGTCTATTGTACTTTCATTGTTATTTATATTACTGTTACTATGATTTGAGATTGATACGGAAGATGTTAAATCTGGGTTTGATTGTAGTTGTGGTTTGGTGTTCAATTTTTTATAAGCTACCAATGCATTGGCAAACTGATTTTCATGTGATTTTATAAAATTTGTTAAGTTATGTATATAAACATCACCATCACATGAATTTTTCACCATTTTAAACTTTCAATATATAGATTTTAAATGATCAAAAATATATTAAATATTTTTTATAAAGCAAATGATGGTTGATATAATTTTTTTGTTTTGTTTTTTTACTATAATATTGTTTTTTTCTTGTTTTAGTTTTGGTATGACTAAAAAATCTGTCGAATAATGATGAGTAATAAATCTCTTGAATATACGTTCCTTTAAAATTTACGCCCAAATAGACGTTTTATCCAAATATTCAACAAATTTTACTAATTAAAATAAATAAGATTGGCTTGAAATATTGTAATGACTGCAGTATATTTTATAGAAGGGAATAAGACCTGTAAAAAAAATTGACTTCTTCTAACAAACCTTGTAATTTATTAATGGGTTAAATGGGGTATTTTTTGTATATGGTAACTCTATGTGTAGAGTGAAGGGTATGAAGACACGGTATAAGTATGTATAGAGAGGAAGATCAAAGTTGATGGGGGAAAGAATGATAAAACAACAACACCCTCTAATTTCGATAAGTGTGTAAACT
>JAJMLC010000193.1:0-18667 GCA_030569495.1 Pichia cabralensis
GAAATTGTGTGGCGCAGTAAGTGTAAACCCCCCAACCCCCAACCCCAACCCCTAATTTCAGTGGGAAACAAACAGCGGCGGCTCTCCGTTTTCGCATTCACGCTTTTGTGGGGGGCCCGCACCGAGCGGCCGCGATGATTCATTCACACAGAGACTTGCACCAATCAGCACAGCAAATGGCCCGTTTCCCCATAAAAAAGCGCGACAAGGCGACAAGGCGAACGAGCGAATCGAATTGCCTGAACGGGTGTCCGGTGTTTTTCGTTTTTTCGTGTCTGCGGCCCTGGCAGCTGCAACTTGTGAAAAATTTCACTATGTTTCTCGGTTGGACATGTATAAAAGAGAAACTGTTTCCACTCTGATGTCGACACTTTTTTTTTTGAAACTTCCCCGGACATTTAATTGTTCCTCTTGTACCCTCTTTTTTTTCTCCTCTCCCTTTCCCTTCTTCTTCTTCTTCTTCTTCTTCTTCTTCTTCTTTATTATCTCTCTTTTTTCCCAGGAGTTTCATTTGTGATCAACTAACTGTCCCCTATCGGTTTTTAAAAACAAATAAATAAAGATCTAATAAAATGTCTTCTGCATCACAAAAATCAAATCAAAAACCTCAAAGTAGAGTTATCGATTTAATTGCCGGTGGTACTGCCGGTTTATTCGAAGCTTTATGTTGTCATCCTTTAGATACAATTAAAGTTAGAATGCAATTATATAAAAAATCTGTTGGAACAGGTGTTAAACCACCTGGTTTATTCGGTACAGGTTATGATATTTTTAAAAATGAAGGTTTCTTTGCACTTTATAAAGGTTTAAGTGCTGTTTGTATCGGTATTGTTCCAAAAATGGCAATTAGATTTTCTTCTTACGGTTTTTATAGATCTTTATTTACTGATGAAGGTGGTAATATTTCAGGTCCTTTAACTTTCCTTTCAGGTGTTATGGCAGGTGTTACCGAAGCTTGTATTGTCGTTAATCCAATGGAAGTTGTTAAAATTAGAATGCAAGCTCAACATAATTCTTTAAAAGATCCTTTAGCTAAACCAAAATATACTTCCGCTCTTCAAGCTTGCGTTTTAATTGTTAAAGAAGAAGGTTTAAAAACTTTATGGAGAGGTGTCGCTTTAACTGCTGGTAGACAAGCAATTAATCAAGGTGCTAATTTTACAACTTATTCATTCTTAAAATCAACTTTACAAGATAGACAAAATACTGAAATTTTACCAACTTATCAAACTGCTGTTATAGGTTTTATCTCTGGTGCAATTGGTCCTTTCTGTAATAATCCTTTAGATACTATTAAAACTAGAATGCAAAAGGAAACCGCTATTACAACTGAATCTAATTTAAGTAGAGGTCTTAGAATTGGTAAAAATTTAATTAAAGAATCAGGTGTTACAGCTTTCTATAAAGGTATTATTCCAAGAGTTATTAGAGTTGCTTCAGGTCAATGTGTTGTCTTCCCAGTTTATGAACTTTTCAAAACTTTCTTATACGGTGTTGCAGGTTACGATACTCCAGCTAAAAAATTAAAATAGTTTTATTTGATGTGTATACCAATATATTATTATTTTCTATAAATTTTATAAAATCATTCAATAAATTCATGTGCAAATTAGTTTAATGAAATAATAACAGCTATTTTTTTCTCTTTTTTTTTAAAAAATCATGCTTTAACGCCGAAATAACCCCCCCATTCCTACTAATTGTCTCTCGTCTACAATTATTGTACACTACATTGTGTTTTCCCCTGAAAGAGGCAGACAAAAAGATCTCCTTTATAAGGCCATACACTTGGAGGTTTCATACACTACGTCTACAAGTTACATGCGAGTTCAGTTCTCTTGCTGATTATCATCAATCGTACATATACTGGCAATATCAACACCAAGTGTATAAGTCTAATACTAAATCTAGAAAAATGTAGTTCCATCCTCAACCCTTCCTCAAATTTGAAATGGCATGAAACACTTCCTTGTGATTTAGTATTAAAACATATATACACATAATACAGTATTGTAGCGTGTATACGCAGAGTGGCAATAAAATATTATTGATTGTTCTTATTTTATTTTTGTTTGTTAAGAAAAGAGCATTAACATAAAAGTATCTATTATATTAGAAAGATATATAAAATGTGACAGAAATGAATTTTGTTATTTTTGTTTTTGTTTTTAATTAGTTGAGTTAAACACAATTAGTCAAATAAACCGAAACCCATATCATCATCAGATTCTTCAGCAGCTTCTTCAACTTCTTCTTCAGCAGCAGCAGCATCACCACTTGCAGCAGCACCTGATGATGCAGCACCTGATGATGCAGCACCTGCAGATGGAGCAGCAGCAGCCATAGAGAATAAAATTTCTTTTAAGTTTTTGCCATCTAAAGCTTTTGCGAAAACTGAAGTCCAAATTGGTTCAACAGTTGCACCTGCAGCTGTTAAAATTGATTGTAAGTTTTCAGATGAAATTTCCTTTTCAGCATCAGCTAAAATTAATGCTGCGTATGAGACAAGTGATTCAGACATTTTTTTAGTTGTTAAATTTAAACTCAAAAAAAGAAATATAATCAAAAATCCTTCAAAAAAGTAATCCTTTAAACCAACTGAATGAAAAAAAATATTCCCTACTACCCAATACAGGAAATTCGTTCCCGAAAAGATGTTCAACTTCCATTTTCCACGAATTCCACACAGCGTGGAAAAAAAACACCGTGAAACTGCTGGAGAGAGTGGGAAAAAAAAAGCGCGCGCCGTGTCGTGCGGTGCGAGGGGTGCTGTAACCGTTTCCGGAAGCTGTGACTGTGCTTTGGGCTTCAGAGCTCTAAGCTGGTATTACACATGTATTTATATTACACAACTGCAGCAAAGGCACTATGTTTGATATATAGTACAGAAGCATCGACACACCTTCAGTACCAGTGTAAATGGTAAAGTTGTGCTGGCATTTTCCACTCCTGCGTCTACCATATTTCCACTTTAGGACATATTCCCGATAAGAATCCCAGTCTCCACATTTTTAACCTTTTTTCCTCTCTTATCAATGTATAATCTATTATGCCCCTTGTTTTTATAACACTTTGACTCTTCTAATCCAGCTAGTAAATCTATTCATTGTATGACATATAATGTAGCACGATACGATCTGATAGCTGAATAGCAAGAATATTGTTATTTTAATAGTGGTGCCTCTCACGTGACCGCATGGATTTTAGTCCCCGGAGTTCCCTAAACTGTCTCTACTTCACGTTTAATTGCTAAAAAAGATAACTATATTCAATGTGTGTGTATATAAATATATATATATATATATATGAGTTATATGTCAAGTAGTTCGTAAAAATAAATAATGTAAATAAGTATTTATAAAATTTTTAAATATATATATATATATATATATATTTATTGCTAAATATGTACGTATTTTGTCAATATTAAACAAAATATTTACTGTTAATTTAAGCAGAGAAATTCTTTAAGTTTTCTAACCAGTCAAGATATTCATTGTTTTCTTTAACACCAGAATAAGCTAAAATGAATTCAGCTAAACTTTGATCAATACCTCTTGAATTTAAATATTGATTAATAGCTTCTTGTAATTCCTCTGCTAAATTATTAAATTCTGGACCTGAATATTTTAAATCTCTTAAAGCTGCAGATTCTGGTGAATCACTTAATGCAATAGATGCATCATCAAAATTAGTAATTGCAGAAACTGTAAATGATGAATCAATTAATGATAATGATAAATCAAAACCTGTTGCTTTATTATTTTTAACAATAACAACGTTAACATCAGTAAATGCAATATCAGCAATTTCATCATCTAAATATTCAGATTCTTCAGATTGTTCTTGCATTTGTTTTAATTGATACGAAGTTTGTGTAATTCTTAAAATATCAAAATAAATATGAATATTTTCAGTTGCAGTTTTTTTAACTAATTCAGCTAAAACTTTACCATCAGTATTAACAATTTCAATATTATTTGAAGTTAAATAAGTTTTAAATGATTCATCTAATCCAAATGAATCAGATTCTTCAAATTTTAATTCTTGTGATAAAATTTCATGTAATTGTTTGGTAGTTTCATTATTTCTTAATAATGAAGTAGAAAATAATGATGTTGAATTAATTCTTGGAACAATTGATCTTGCAATTTGGTTTCTTGAAACTGATGATTTTAATGCAGTTCTAACAGTTTGTGATAATAATCTGGAAGCCATTGTGTCTTTTCTGAGGTTTTGATAAATTACTCGATTGAGATATGCTGAAATAAGAGAAATAGGAGAAACAGGATATCCCAAAAACAATATGCTAAATAATCCTTAGAAAAATAAAATAAAAATTTTTTAAAGACAGTTTTTTTGTTTTTCTAGAAGAAAAAACGTAAATGCTAGTATATATTTAAAAAAACCGCGATTACGTAATTGCCTTGTTGTTAATAAGCTTATATTTATATTTGATGTCCTTTTATAGAAATACACAGGAAGAAGAAGAAGAAGCAAAAGAAGCAAAAGAATGGCGGGAAAGGCATCAATGTATAAGGGGGGTCATTATTTTCATAATAAGTCATGGTAATTGATTTAACCTATTTTTTATCATTCAATCCAAACAATACTTTTAAATTTTCATACATTAAATAACTTATTGAAACAGCTGGTATAACTTTAGCTAAATTTGGAACCAAGCCTTTGAATAAACCTTGAGGTCCTTCTCTTTGAATCGTTTGTTTTGCACAATCAATAACTCCTGTATATGTATAAGGATGTGCATAAGTGCCTTGAGCTTGTAATCTAGTTCTTAATAAATTAATTGGATAAACCATTGTTGCACCAAAAGTACCAGATGAAGCACCAATTGTTAAAACTACATGATTTGGTAATTGAACATCATCAGGTGAACAATTTTCTTCAATTGATTGATTTTTAATATACCATTTTTTAACAGTTGTAAAAGTACCTAAATCTAATGCAGCATATGGGAACATTCCACTTAATCCAACTATTAACCCTCTATAGAAAACTCTAATACCACCTTCTTTATATAAATCTGTTGCTGTTGAAAATAATAAATTAAATCCTTTTATTTTAGAATCTAATGATGCACATTGTAATCTATATTTAAGTGTATCAATTGGATAAACAGTTGTTTGAGCTAAAACACCACCTATACCACCACTTAAATAAGTTGAAAATTTAGATAATTTTTTTTCATCTTCAACACCTTCTAATTGACACATTATTTTCTTTGTTGCTTCAAATGATCCAAATTTCATTGCACTTTCTGGGAAAACTTTAATAACATTTAAACCATTACCAACATAAAATGCTTTTATACCACCTTGTTTATAAATTGTTTTAATCGCTCTAACAAGTGGAGATTCAATTTTTTTTGGTTCTATTTTTTTATGTCTCATTTCTTCTATATGATGTCTTAAATCAGTTTTATTTTTTAACAAAGTTGAAGATAAATCTGTTCTAGCAATTAAGAAAACTTTAATTCTATCTAAAGGAGCTGTACAACTTCTTGATACAACACCTGATAATCCACCTGCTAAGAAATAACCTACAGAATTTAAAATATCATCACCAACTGTAACATCACCTTCAGAAGATAAATTTTCTAAATCATCATTGAAAAATTTATAAGCTGTACGAATTCTTGAACCATCAATTCTTGGCATGAATAATAAACTGTCTCTAAAAGTTGAATAAGTAACATATCCTTTTTTCTCTACATCCAGATTTCGGAAAAATTTATCGATTTCTGCTGGCTTTGGTGTACATCCTATACTTGTTAAATAACATGAAACATCTGAAGGTGTTATAACACCATCACGATCTTTATCTAAATTAATGAAACCTTTCTCAATTTGAGCTTCAGCGGTCATCAAATATTTGTTAAATTTATCAAAGTCCAATTCATTAGGTCGATTTTTGAAAAAAAAGGAAGTTTTCCTTTTAGAGTTATTTGACAATGAATAGTAAATTTCCGCCATTGCAAAAGGGGAATCTTTAAGTGGATGGTTAGATTCATCTAAAGCTTTTTCAAAATCTTCAAATGTAACTTTCCCCTTATGATTTTTGTCTATTGTTTGAAAAATTTCTTCATGTCTCTTCCTTTTATCGTTGGATGATTCGTTAGGAAACATTTTTTTTGTTTTTTACTTTCTATATTTAATCTTTTTGCTTAAATTTTTATATTATATTAGATCTTTTGGGCGTTCTTCAACAATAAGCAATTTATTTTTCTTTATAAAGCTGTGGTATTGTTTATTGGTATTGTTAGAGAACGAGGAATATTTAAAATATATATCTAAAGAAATAAAATACCAAACTGAGTGAAATGGTAAATTTTGTATTGTATTAAATTATTTTGTATAAAAATATTGTGTGCTGTATATAAATGGTACTGAAATTTTTTGAAATGACAGTGAAAGGGTTTTGTAATGCAACGAATAGAGTAATGACAAAAAAAAAATTTTTTTTATAAACTGGAATTAAATGAATTGGTAATATTAAGACAATAAAGCAAAAATGGGATTGGTGAAATGAAAGTGGAAAAAAAAAAGGTCCAGTGTGAAAATAATAATAACTATTTTCTTATTTTCTCTTTTTTTTCTTTTTTCCTTTTTCCTTTTACTTTTTTTCTTGAAAAAAACGAAGTTTCAGACCAAACGGAGTATATTTTTTTGGCGTTTCGGGTGAATTTTGTGCACCAACAATCAGAAACAAGAAAATGTGCTGTTCAATTGATTTTTTAAGGGCCTGTACTGGGTATTTGATGTCTTCTGTTGCCGGAAACGAGTCCCCAATACGCAAAACAGGCAGCTTGTAGAAATGCACCGAATCATATCACGCATATACTAATACGGAAGCCCACACCGTTTTGCTCCGGTTTTTCACGCAGCACACGTGACTCAGTTCCGGGTCTTCACGTGCGCCGATCGACGTGGTTTTTTTGTTTTTTTTTTTCTTTTTTTCCTTTTTTTCCAATTTGGCGTTGTGCAAAGACATGAATTTTCACAAATGCTGATATTGCCGTCGTAGAAGCACGATTGGGTTGATTGATTCCACTGATTCCTTTCCTGCTCTCAAAATTGCTATTACACTATCCATAGACCATGTCAGTAAATATTTTTGGAGATCAAGTTACTGAAGAAAGGGCTGAAAACGCTAGACTTTCCTCCTTTGTTGGAGCAATTGCTGTAGGTGATTTGGTTAAATCTACTTTAGGACCAAAAGGTATGGATAAATTATTAACATCTGCATCAACTGGTGAGTCTTTAGTTACCAATGACGGTGCAACCATTCTTAAATCGATTCCTTTCGATAATCCTGCTGCTAAAGTTTTGGTCAATATTGCAAAAGTTCAAGATGATGAAGTAGGTGATGGTACAACCTCTGTAACTGTATTAGCATCAGAATTATTAAGAGAAGCTGAAAAATTAGTTGATCAAAAAATTCACCCTCAAACAATTATTGAAGGTTATAGAATTGCTTCAAAAGTCGCTTTAGAACAATTAGAATCTTTAGCTGTGGATAACGGTAAAGATACTGAGAAATTTAAAAATGATTTAATCAATATAGCTAAAACTACATTATCTTCTAAAATTTTATCACAAGATAAAGATTATTTTGCAAATTTAGCTGTCGATGCTATACTAAGATTAAAAGGCTCAACTAATTTAGATCATATTCAAATTATTAAAAAAGTTGGTGGTAAATTGTCAGATTCTTTCCTTGATGAAGGTTTTATTTTAGATAAAAAATTCGGTGTTGGTCAACCTAAAAAAATTACCAATGCAAAGATTTTAATAGCTAATACTCCAATGGATACAGATAAAGTTAAAATTTTTGGTGCAAAATTTAAAGTTGACTCAACAAGTAAATTAGCTGAATTAGAAAGAGCTGAAAAACAGAAAATGAAAGAAAAAGTTGAAAAAATTAAAAACTTTAAAATTAACTGTTTTGTTAATAGACAATTAATTTATGATTGGCCTGAACAATTATTTACAGATTCTGGTATAAATTCAATTGAACATGCAGATTTCGATGGTGTTGAAAGATTGGCATTAGTTACAGGTGGTGAAGTTGTTTCAACTTTTGATAATCCTGAAAATGTCGAATTAGGTTACTGTGACTTAATTGAAGAAATTATAATTGGTGAAGATGTTATGACTAAATTTTCAGGAGTTGCAAAAGGTCAAGCTTGTACTATAGTTTTAAGGGGTGCTACTGAACAGTTACTAGATGAATCTGAAAGATCTTTACATGATGCATTATCTGTTTTATCACAAACAACAATAGAAACCAGAACTGTTTTAGGTGGTGGTTGTGCTGAAACTAATATGTCAAAAGCTGTAGATCAAGCTGCACAAAACGAATCAGGTAAAAAATCCTTAGCAATTGAATCATTTGCTAGAGCTTTAAGACAATTACCAACAATTTTGGCTGATAATGCAGGTTATGATTCAAGTGAATTGGTTACAAGATTAAGATCATCTGTATATAATGGTTTAATAAATTCTGGTTTGGATTTAAATAATGGTGACGTGGCTGATATGAGAGAATTGGGTATTGTTGAAAGTTTTAAATTAAAATATGCTGTTGTTTCAAGTGCTTCTGAAGCTGCTGAAGTGCTACTAAGAGTTGATAATATTATCAGAGCAAAACCAAGAACAGCAGATAGAAATATGGCTTAATTTAATTTAATTTAAAATAAGAAACTTCTTATATATTTCGTATATTTGAATGTGTATTATATACATTATAAAAATAAATTTTTTCTAATGGTTGAAATATAAAAAAAAAAGCTACTAATTACGAATCGTTTCAAAAATTTATTTTATACAAAAAAAATGGAGAGGTGAATGGTCATATAAAAAGAAAAATTACATAATATATTATATATAAATTAAGTTAAAGTAATAAAAATTTTCAGAAAATCATTTATCTTTATTTTTCAAATCTTTTGTGGCATTTTCTGGTTCATCATCTGTATCATCCTCTAGTTCAAAATTTGCTGTATGATTGGTGGAATTTTGTTTCTCTTTCTCTTTTTTCAACTGTTCATCTAAATCTTGCTGTCCGTCATCAAATGGATCATTTATTTGGTTTGAATCATCAAATGGATTTTCATTAGATTTATTTGTAGAATTTTTATTTATTGATGAATTGTTGGTTTCAAAAGGATTTAAATTACTATCTAAACTTCTTAAATCGTCAAATTCAAAATCGTTATCATATTGTTCTAAATCAATTCCCTCATTTTGAGGAATTGCTGTACTTGCAGATGTTGGAACTTGTGATGATGCAGCTAATAAATATGATGTATCAGTTGGTCTCCAAATAATTGCAATTCCAATGAATACAATAAAATAAACACAAGCAGGCCAAAATGTTGTTAAAACGTCATTAAATTTCCAAAATCTTTCAATTGATTCTGCTAAATTATCACTAAATATTAAAATACTTGAAATAACAAATGCGAAAACTAATAATAATAATGAACCTGTAATCAATCTAAATAATCTTTTGTACATTTTCAATTTAACTATTTGTTTATTATCTAAAAGCATTTGAGTTGTTTGTCTTAAAGCGCTTAAAATCCAGAAATAAATTCCCATAAATATGATTGCTAATGGAATTGTAACTACTAAAATAACCCACGAATCAGAATCAAATGTATCAGATGCTTTTGAAGTATCAGTAGTTGAAGCATTTGGTTGAGATTGTGATGAGTAATAACTAATCCATGCAAAAGCTGCAGAGAATAGGAAATGAACAAAACATGCAATCTTACATAAATTCATTGTTTTCCTTGGTAATTTTGGATAAACTATACCATAACCTAATGAAATAATTAATAATAAAAATAATGAGAATGATATTTTAAATGCATTCAAAAAACTAATTAAAACCACATAAAATTGAATTCCTCCTGGTATTGGGTATTTTTTATTATTATTTTGAACTTCATAAAGTGACCAAGTTAATATATCTTCTATTGTTAAAAATACAAAAAAACCTGCTAAGTATTTTTGTAATAATAAAAGCTCAGATCTATGTCTAAAAATTGGGAATAAATAAATAGCTAGACAAACCGCATAAACAACCGCTAATAATCCGTATAATGAAAGAAGTGGAATTTGAGATGCTGGTAAATTTCCAAATGCATTATGAAAATTAACCATCATTTTGAACTTATTTACACCTCCTTTATATGGTGGATTAAACGCTGCAATACAATAATATCCTGTTTTAGTAACATGATAACTGAATTCATTTGTACCTAATTCAGTTAAAACGTCGGTCTTAACAATTGCATTTGTTGTAACATTTCCATCAATAATGAATTGATATAATTCATCAGATGTACATAATCCTTCATTCACTAAATTATCATCACATATGTATCTTCTATTTCCGGCATTATCTACAACACCTAGTAAATCGATATCTTTAAATTCGAAAATGATTAATGACAATGATGCATTACCTGTTGAAGGGTTCGGAGTATCAAACGATTGTAAATCAACTTTAATAAAAGGTTCGGTATTTCCACCCCAATCAACTTTACTATACATTCCTGTACAATATTCAGCTGCTTTGCTTGTTAGTTTAATCTTTTGAGCTGATACTGTACATATTGCTTGTAATAGACATAAAACTATATTAAAAAATAGATTTAATTTCATTGTTAAATTATTCCACTAATTCTAAATTAGACTGGTATATTTAATATATATGTATATATATTGATCGATTTTGAATGCCAATGTATAACTGGTTTTAAGAAAAGAAAACGTTGCAATTGTGGAGGAACCGAAGCCTAGTTGTAAGAATACGTATTTCCCTCACAACTGAGAGTCCTTTTTTGTTTGGTAAAGACGATCGTCTGCAAAATGGAAATTTACTGTTGAAGTGACTATTGGGAAACGAAATCGGATTTTTTGAAGTTGGAGATGCAAATAGGAAAAGTTTCAGAAAAACAGGAACAATACAACGATGCTCAGAAGGTTTTCAGTAAGAAAAGTGTCTTATGGTATTAGAAACTATGCAACACAAACTGATTTGAAGTTTTTGAAAAAGTATCCTATTGGATCCGAAATCAAAGGTTATAATATTCAAAGAGTCGAATCAGTACCAGAGTTTAATTTGGTTGCAGTTGAATTAGAACACCAGAAGACTGGTTCTAAGCATTTACATATTGACAGGCAAGATTCAAATAATGTATTCAGTATAATTTTCAAGACTAACACACCAAATGATACAGGTTTACCTCATATTTTAGAACATACAACATTATGTGGTTCAGAAAAATATCCTGTCAGAGATCCATTTTTCAAAATGATTAATAGAAGTTTATCCAATTTCATGAATGCTATGACAGGACACGATTATACATTTTATCCATTTGCTACAACAAATGTTAAAGATTTCAATAATTTGATGGATATTTACTTAGATGCAACGTTACATCCTTTATTAACTTCAGAAGACTTCTATCAAGAAGGTTGGAGATTAGAAAATGAAGAAACTAAGGATAAAACCAGTCCTTTAACTTTTAAAGGTGTTGTTTATAACGAAATGAAAGGTCAAGTATCTGATTCATCATACTACTATTGGATTAAATTTCAACAATCGATATATCCATCTTTAAATAATTCTGGTGGTGATCCAAAGAAAATTACAACATTGGCTCACAATGATTTAGTAGAATTTCATTCTGCTTGTTATCATCCATCAAATTCTAGAACTTTCACATATGGTAATATTCCATTAGCAGAGCATTTAGAAAAGCTTGATAAAGCATTCATTCCATTTGGTAAAAGGCAATCAAAAAATGTTTTGAGGCAACCTATTGAGTTGAACAGAAATGAAAATGTAGTGGTTGACGGTCCTGTTGATCCAATGTTACCAGCTGAAGCACAATTTAAAACCTCATTAACTTGGAAAACTGGAGCACCAACAGATATTTATCAAACTTTCTTATTCAAAATCTTATCATCTTTATTAATGGATGGACATTCATCACCGTTATACCAAGAGCTTATTGAATCTGGTTATGGTACAGATTTTGCAGTTAACTCTGGATCGGACTCTATTACAGCTGTCAATCTTTTTACAGTCGGTCTTAATGGTTTAACTAAAGAAAATTCTGAAAATTTTCAAATAAAGGTGAAGGAAATCTTTGAGAAAGTCTTGGATGATGGGTTTCCTGATATTAAAATTCAAGCAATCATTCATCAGCTTGAATTGGGCAAAAAGGTGGAGAATGCATCATTTGGTTTAAATCTTTTGAGCTCTATTGTTCCTAATTGGGTTAGTAATGTTGATCCAGTGAGCTCATTGAAATGGGATAATATTGTAATGAGATTTAAGAAGGAATATTCAGAAAAGGGAGATTTAATTTTCAAGGATTTATTGAATGATTTCATTTTAAGTAAACCATATTTTAAATACACAATGAAGCCAGATGAATTATTACCTAAAAAATTGGCTGAAGAAGAAGCACAAAGATTGGAAACAAAAATTAAAGATTTAAAGGAAGATGATAAAGAAACTGTTTATGAACGCGGATTGAAATTATTGGCTAAACAAGAAGAGGATGAAGATTTATCATGTCTACCAACTGTTCATGTTAGTGACATTTCAAAGGAATTGCCATTTTTAAGAATAAACTCTAAAACTGTAAATAACATTCCAATTCAATCAAGAGTTTCACCAAAAACTAATGGTTTGTCGTATTTTAGAGCATTAAAATGTATTAAGTCTTCTGAATTGGATAAAGATTTGATTAAATATTTACCATTGTTTTCAAGCTGTTTAACAAATTTAGGTACTAATGGAAAATCTATGGCAGATCTTGAAAATGAAATTAAGTTATATACAGGTGGTTTATCATCTAATTTTTTCACACACTCATCACCAGATAATACAAATGAAGTTTATTTAAAATTTGGATTAAGTAGTGTTTGTTTGAATTCAGACTTTGAAAAAATGCTTTCCTTATGGGAACAATTATTATTAGATACAAATTTCAGAAATATTCCTAAATTGAGTACATTAATTAAGTCATCTACTGCGGATAATTTAAGTGATATAGTTAGTAGTGGACATAGTTACGCTAGGTCTGCCGCTATTTCTAAAATTTCGCCAATTGGTAGTATTCAAGAATCATTAGGTGGTATTGAGAATATTCAATTTATGAATGAAATTGCAAAATTTGAGTCAAATGGTACATTAGAAGAAAATGTTATTCCTCAACTTGAAAAAATTAAAAATATTTTATTAAATGGTGCCTCTCTTAAATACAGTATTACAACATCAAAGGATTCTATAAATGAACAAGAGGCAAAGATTGAAAAATTTAATGAAAAATTGAATTTTAAAAATTGTTTTAATAGTGATCCATATCAAGTTACCGAATTAGAAACTAAAGATTTGAAAAACGAGTTTATTAAAATCCCATCACAAGTTGGATTTACAGGATCGGCTTTAACAGCTCCTTCATATAATTCAACAGATTCTGCTTCATTACAAATTTTATCACAATTACTAACTTTCCGTTATTTACATGGTGAAATTCGTGAAAAGGGTGGTGCTTATGGAGCTGGCGCAAGTTTAGATGCACTTAATGGAGTTTTCTCATTTTATTCATATAGAGATCCAAAACCATTGAATTCAATAAATGTTTACAATAATGCAGTTGAAATTAATAAGGAAAATATTAGAAATGAGAAGATTACAGAAGAGGATTTAGAACAAGCAAAACTTACGATTTTCCAAAGGATTGAAGCACCAAAAAGTGTCAAAGATGATGGTATGAGTTTATTTAATTATAACCTTGATGATGAAACAAAACAAGAAAGAAGAACCGCTTTGTTGGACTGCTCATTAGAAGATGTTGTATCAGTTAGTGAGAAATACTTTACGCCAGACAAAACCAGAAGCAATGTAGTTATCGGATATGATACCGAAGAAATTGAAAAATTGGAAAATTGGAAAATTACCGAGCTATCATGATTATTAGTCTTCTTGCAGAGCTTGTACATTAATTTTTATGTAATGTTTTTAAAAGTTTTATTTTTTAGCACATGTAAATAGTAAATTCACGAAAAATTTATAAAAAATATGTGATTAGCGTCTAAGCAGTCGTGCCGACGATCAAATTGTCCTCGGCGACACGTCTTTAAAATAAATACTGCAATATTATTTTTTTAACAATAAATTACTACAACCTGCCTCAGAACATGTTGTAGTCCAACATGTTAAGGTGCGGCATGAGTGTATTAACATTAGCTTTATAAATTATATGCATACATTACAATGTTACCGAAGTTTGTATTTATTTTTTCTATGGCTTTTCTTACTCCAAACCATCGATAAGTTATGAACCTCATATACAAACACACACAAACACACACAAACACATACAAACACATACACACACATGCACACACACATAATATGTGTGCAAATGTTGCAAATTTGTTGGTGCTTCTAACGGATGAAAATTTGTGACACAATAACGCTAATTTTCGTTGTTGCTTATAAACGAGGAATGTGTTGTTGGCAAAAATTAGACTAAAAATAAAATTTTAAATTTGGTTTCTTTAGTCTTGTAAAGCTGGGGGTACTATAAGCTGTTGGTAGGTGTAGCAACTGTAGGAGTAAAATAAAACCCAATTAGGAAATTCTGTAACAATTTTTAACACTACCACAGGCTCAACCAAAACAAACGCGCCACCACCCACCGGCTACTAAAAAATATTAACAAATTCTGAATATATGCTGCAAAGCTTATAAAAAGGAAATGCTGCATGTTAAGCCTTACGCCACAAAAATTGCTGGTTTCGCCCAGATATGTAAAAAAAATAAGCCTTCGTATAAATTTCGTATCTGCGCCACAATCGTGCGAAAAGGCTCAACTGGTAACAACTTACGTCAGCAGAAAGTAATTTTTAGTGTATTTAGAATTTGACTAAAGGAGGAATTGAGACAACACTAGCTCTAATTGAAAACCTAAAAAAGTTAATAGATTTGATACTGTGCTTTTGCATTTTCCAGTTTTTTTATATCAGATGCCAGATTAATAGTAATAAGTCTTTAGCCCAAATTTATATCTAGCAGCTCCAGGTAAACCTAGTTATATATTTAATGTATTAATGGGTAAAACCTGTGTAAAAACGTGAACAAGCTGTCCAAACACAACAAAACCCGTGTTGCAGTCACGTGCACGCCGAAGAAGTCACTTTTCCTCAGCGCTAAATAAAAGAATAATTTGTTTCCGTGTTGTATCGGCGACCAAAAAAGGAAAAAGAAGCAGAAAATAGAACCCCGCAAGAAAATTTGCGCATTTTATAGGAAAACACGCGTGTGCATAAATAGTCAGCTTAACGAAAATTCAAGTATTTTTTGGGATCTTTCTCGAAAAAAAAGTGAGCTAGGATCCACTTTACATGCGTGAGCTTCTAATGTTACCCACCTGTAGACAACTTGCATGAAGTTGTTTACTGCACTCCCACACATGTTACACAGCACACCATAAAGTTCGTTGAGTGTTTATGTTGTTTACTATTTATGTTTAGAATACTATAAGCTGGTTGTATCACAGTAGTCAGCACACCTGCGCATCTGCAGACCTGGGTGTATGTGGTTGTATGCTTAATTACAATTTGTTCAAGACTATTGCCTTATTAGTAATTAAAAAGATAAGGTTTCCCTTAGTCAACAGCTTTTTATACACCAGATCTGTATTTGCCCGTTCAAATATATGTTTTTCTGTAACGATCTCTAATGAAAAACAGTGATTAAAACTCATGCAAATGTCTCCTTTGCAGCGTCTAGAAAACACAAAAAAAAGGCCGTTAATTGAAATAATGTTGCATTAAAAAAAAAATCCTTCTTAAAACGCAAAAAAACAAAAATTGCGCTACATGCATGGAAGTTTTTAGTCACTAATCAAATAAATGTATGCATAGCCCTTGGAGCTGCATGCATGTAACCGAATTTTACTAGTATTTTAATCGCTACGAGCCAGCAACAGCTGTAGTTTTATTATGCATATGCATAAAGGCTTGTGCAGAAGCATGATTAAGATGAGCTGAAGCAAAAGTTCAAATAATAAAGTTGGGACCTAAGTTTCTTTTTTCACGCATAATATTACGAGTGAAAATGCATAAGTGATCAAAAATTTTCAGTCAATGTAAGCTTTGACGAATAAAGTCGCCGGTAGTCAGATATATAAAAGTAATCTATTTCCCACTTATTTGGTTAATTAAGATTTTTTAACCCTTGCCCGTCCTTTATTACCCCTTTCATATATTGTTAAGATTTTTATATTTTCTCTTTCTTCTTACTCAAAGCAATAAACGACAAATATATATATAAATAAATATTATGAAATTCATAAATAATTTTGTTTTAATACTTATAATACAATTAATAAATTTCAGTTGTGCAAATGCTGAAACTACTATAACAGGTACAAAAATTGCTGAAAATTTTGAAACTGTTAGTACAATAACTCAAGGTTCTTTATGTTCATTACAAACATGGACTCAACATAATTACCCACCTGCTAAAGTTACTTTTGCACCAGAAATCAAAAAATTATCAAATGGTTTATATGAAGCTACTATGATTTTTGAAGGTGAAGACTGTTCAGATTTTGAATCTTCTAAAGAAATAAAAATTGATGGTGCTTATCAAGTTGAAGTTGTTTATTCATATAACCTTCCTTCCAATAAGGGTAAACCTTACCCAAATGGATGTAATTGGATTGCGCCATTTATTTTTAAAGGAGAATATGATTCTTCACTTGATGCAATGTGTTTGAATTCTGGTATGCAACTTCAATATGATTTTGGAGATGGTAAAAACTCTTTCGATTACTCATTTGGTTGTGGTAATGGTGGCCAATTTGACCTTTCTAAATTATGTTGGAATGAAGATAATTCAAATGGTTCAGACGGTGGTAATGATGATAATGATAATAATAATAACAAAAACAACAACGACAATAATGATAACAATAATAATGATTCAGGTAATAATCCAGGTAATGATAATTCCAATGAATCAACCTGTATTGCTGTTTATGGTCAATGTAACACAGGTGACTGTTGCGAAGGTAACTACTGCCACTCTTCAAACGCATACTACTCTCAATGTCTTCCAGGTACTCAAGCAGAAACCACAACAACAACATCATCATCATCATCATCGTCTTCTTCTTCTTCTTCATCTTCCACTTCTACAACATCATCATCCTCAACAACATCTACTCCTGAAGCTACTACTACAGATGGTGCTTGTATTCCTGTTTACGGCCAATGTAACACAGGTGACTGTTGCGAAGGTAACTACTGCCACTCTGCAAACCCATACTACTCTCAATGTCTTCCAGGTACTCAAGCAGAAACCACAACAACAACAACATCATCATCATCATCATCGTCTTCTTCTTCTTCTTCATCTTCCACTTCTACAACATCTACTCCTGAAGCTACTACTACAGACGGTGCTTGTATTCCTGTTTACGGCCAATGTAACACAGGTGACTGTTGTGAAGGTAACTACTGCCACTCTGCAAACCCATACTACTCTCAATGTCTTCCAGGTACTCAAGCAGAAACCACAACAACAACAACATCATCATCATCATCATCATCTTCATCTTCCACTTCTACAACATCTACTCCTGAAGCTACTACTACAGACGGTGCTTGTATTCCTGTTTACGGCCAATGTAACACAGGTGACTGTTGTGAAGGTAACTACTGCCACTCTGCAAACCCATACTACTCTCAATGTCTTCCAGGTACTCAAGCAGAAACCACAACAACAACATCATCATCATCATCATCGTCTTCTTCGTCTTCTTCATCTTCCACTTCTACAACATCATCATCCTCAACAACATCTACTTCTGAAGCTACTACTACAGACGGTGCTTGTATTCCTGTTTACGGCCAATGTAACACAGGTGACTGTTGCGAAGGTAACTACTGCCACTCTGCAAACCCATACTATTCTCAATGTCTTCCAGGTACTCAAGCAGAAACCACAACATCATCCTCGACTAGTTCTGATATCAGCGAACAAATCTCATCAACTTCAGATTTCACTGAGTCGTCATTTATTGACCCATTATCTTCAACTGACTCATCTACCGTCGCATCATCATATATTGTACCATCTGCTGTTGACGAACCTTCATTTGTAACACCATCTCTTATCGATTTATCAACCACTGAATCATCATCAACTATTCCATCATCCACAATTTTATCTACTGAAAGTGTACCAATCACTTCATCATCTTTAACATATTTATCCAGCACTGATGTATTCTCTTCATCTATTACAGAATCATCATATATTCCATCATCATTGATTGATTTATCTACTACTGAGCCATCTTCAACTGGTGAATCAACAGCGATCCCATCTTCTAGTGTTTCATCATCATCAGTTGAATCATCTGTTGTTTCATCATCAGCTAGCTCATCAGTTGAATTATCAGTTTCCTCATCAGTTGTTTCATCATCAGTTAACTCATCAGTTAAATCATCTGCTGTTTCATCATCAATTGTTCACAAAAGTAGTTTAGACCCTGTTCATAAAACCACTACCAGATCATCATCAGCTAGTTCATCTGTTG
>JAJMLC010000194.1:0-17962 GCA_030569495.1 Pichia cabralensis
GCAACAAAGACCGTTTACAGATGGTCGCGTCACCGTTGTGAAAACACGTTTCAATGTATCAGTAGTTGTGGTTTGCACTTAAATATCACACTTCTTTCATAACTGTAACCGTCCCATTAATTATGAACCAATGGATCAAATATGTCGGATATCCCGATGATCACTTCAAATTTAACATATACACTTGGTTTATCATAATTTTGTGGTTATCCATTCCTCTAATACTATACATAGTATATGGACACTTCTTATATATTTCAAAAGTGTATAATCGTCGAGCTTCTTTAAAACTATCAAATGATATCAATGAAGTTGTAATAATTGTTTTAGGCGATCTTGGACATTCTCCAAGAATGACATATCATGCTAAAAATTTACAAAAATTAGGTTATCAGGTTAATTTATGTGGTTATATTGAAAGTTCATTACCTAAGTTTCTGTACAATGATAATATTTCAATTTACGATATACCAGTTATCAAAAATAATTTTAGATTACCTTATTTATTATTTGCTTTATTGAAAGTTTCGTTTCAATTTTTTAATTTAATCTCATTATTGAAAAATTTAATAGATGATAAAACAAGATTTGTTTTAATTCAAAACCCACCTTGTTTACCAATCGTGCTAATAGTAGGCTTGTTAAAAAAATTTTGGGCTCCAAATATTCAAATTGTTATTGATTGGCATAATCTAAATTGGTCAATTTTAAATTTAAAATATCAAAACGAAAATAATTTAGTTGTAAAATTAATGAAATTTTATGAAGAAATTTGCTGCACCTACTTATCAGATTTTAATATAACAGTTACAAACGCTTTAAAAAATTATTTAATAGATGAATTTAAATTACCAAATAATAAAATTTTAACAGTTTATGATCGTCCAAACGATATTTTCTCACCGATTAACTCTGATATCGAATTTAATAATATTTTAGAGAAAAACAACTATATTTTCCAAGGATTAAAATTCGATAAGAACAATGATTTAATTATAACTACTTCAACTTCTTTCACACCCGATGAAAATTTCTCTTTATTAGTCGACTCACTCGTTTTATTAGAGGAAAAACTAAATGAAATTAATTATAAATATAAAATTTTTATGATAGTTACAGGTAAAGGTCCGTTACAATCAAATTTCAACAAAATGATTAAATCTCATAGTTGGAATCATATAATTATAAATAATGTATGGCTTCCAATTGAAGAATATCCAAATATTTTGAAAATTTCAAATTTAGGTATTTCTTTACATTACTCTTCTTCAGGTCTTGATTTACCAATGAAAATAGTAGACTTATTTGGCTCAGGTATACCCGTTATATCAATGAATTATCCTGTAATTAATGAATTAGTTAAAAATTCAGTTAATGGTATCACATTATCAAATAATAATGACCCTAATGAAATGTGCGATTTGATTTACTCAAATTTAATCTTAAATTCTAAATTATATAAAAATATTAAAAATGGTGCTCTATTAGAAAGTAATTATACATGGTATAATGAATGGAACTCAAAATTACAACCAATTTTAAAATTATCAAATAATTCTAAAATTTAACTTTATCGATATATGCCTTATATTTATCAAATTCTTTCTGTGTATTCTTATTCAAAATTTTATTCTTTCTATCATTACTCCAAAATTCATACTCTGTATCATTAATTAAATCACATTTAAATTGCGGTAACTCCTCCCATTTTAAACACTCATCTTTGCCTTTGATTAAAACTCCTGTAATAAATGTCCATAATTTAGCAGTCGCAAACTGATTATATCCACCACCACCTAAAAGTAAAAATTTCCTTCTATTACCTGCATTCTTCAATAAATTAATGATTGAACTAGCATATCCTTTTAAAGTCAAATTCCATTCTTTAAATTTATAATCTTGATGTAATCCATCACCACCACATTGAATCACAATAACTTCAGGATCAAATCTGTGTATAACAGAATTTATCAAATTGTCAACAATATATTTAAGATTATCATCATCAAACCCTCTTTCTGTAGGTATATTAATATCATATCCATAACCTTTCTTTATCCCATTAATAATGGTTTCACCAGTTCCAGGGAAAAACCCTTTATAAAATCTATGAATTGAAAACGTTAATATTCTATCACTACTCTGAAATGCTTTTGATACTCCATCACCATGATGTAGGTCAAAATCTATATACATGATTTTCTTAAATTTCATTCTCAATCTTGTAATACTCAATACAATATCGTTAACATAACAAAATCCTGATGCTTTATTTCTATGAGCATGATGTCTTCCACCACACCAATTAATTGCAATATTTTGTTTGTCTTCAGTTGAAGCTTGGTTTACCAACCATTCCGCTGCCGCTATACTAGTACCTGCAACTATCTTGCTATATTGTTCAACAAATGGAAATAAAGGACAATCATCTAATAAACCATATTTTTCCAACTTTAATCTATTATCATCGTTACTTTCTTCATTAATTTTAGAGTTATATATTTTATCATGGTTATATTTCTCCAATTTGTTCACAATATCAGCCTGATTCTCGGACATCTCATCAATCAACATATCGGGATCCCTATTTTTAAGTAATATATCTATATAATCTCTAGTGTGGAATTGAGTTAGATCATAGTTTGATGCATACCTGTAATTGATGATCTCAACGCATTCATTCTCTAACGCGTTATCTAATCCATACCAAGCAACCAATGTTTTAGTTATAGTACTTCTATTTTCATTTGATGGTAATAAATCAACAACCAATGAGTCCTTTGTAGTTAATTGAACCAAACCAATTTTGTATTTATGCATTGGGACAGTTAATAAAGAGACAAATCAAAAAGAAAAAGAAAACTTAAATGTCAAGCCATTCTATTTGCGACTTAAATAAGCCACTTCGATCTGATACTACTGATAAACCAACTACAACATTGTTTAAGATATATTCCACAGGAGTAATTGGTTTTTATTCCAAAACACCATTTGTGAATGCAATACCTTGCAACGTTCAGGCTTTCTAAAAGTATATACCAGATGGCAAATATTCCCCGTTTTATACACACACGGTATGTTTGCCTCTGATCCAATATTGATCGCATATATACACATTGCATATTTATATAGACATTCCCTTCATTGTTTCTTTAATAAGCAAACAACAATTAATCAGATCATCTGTAAGAATACTTTACCAAACCATCATATTATAATTGTTTACTTATATCTTTGCTAGATACAATGAAAAAAATTGCTACGATTAGGTCGCCTATTTTAAAAGATAATTCATCTAGTGATGTTTTCATTTCACAATCTGATTTTTCTGTAACGGCAGAATCTGAGTGTTCATCAGAGCAAGAGCTTTATAAAACATTCTCAGATAGAATTTATTTAGAAGATTGGGGGAAAAAAGTTACATTTGCTGATAATAATGTAAAAATTGATAACATAGAGTATATAAATGATAATAATGATTTAACAATAAATTCTTATAGCCAATGCCTTGTTGATTTATTCAATACTAAAAATTCTAGTAATGTTAAAAATGTACTTGAACCTGATGACATATTGGATGATATTATTGCAAAAGAGACCATTCTTGTCGAAGATATACCTCCTGATGATTACTATGAAAATACAAGTCCAGTAAAAGTTGGTAGTACTAACGATTTACAAAACGAGAGGGATACAAAGATAACTGAGTATAATAATAAAGTTTCCAAACCAGAAATGAATATACACAATAATGATAATAATGATGGCAACGAAAGTGATGAAGATACTAGTAGTGTATACGAAAAGGAAATTGAAATAGAAAAAAAACCCAAGAATTATTGCTCAAAATTTTTTGAAGAAGAATCTATAGGTTCCCAGTTATCTAAAACTGTTGAAAATAACATTTCAAATAATCTTGATGATGAAAAGCAGATTGAAAAAACTGTTATAAGTGATATAAATGAAAATCCAGATTTACAGAAAGGCTGTTTATTTCAAGATACTGATAGCAACAATTATGTTTCATACGATGTCCACGTATATGAAACAAAAAATCCATATAATTATCCAATACCTCCACCTAATTCAAATGCCTCATTTTACACAGATTCTAATCTTAACATTGTTCCATTTCCAAATATACAATCCAAAAAAGTCGTAAGTGGACTTTCCAAAAAATTATCAATTCACAGAAATGATTTGAAATTAAAAAATTTCCAAATAACAGAGGAACTAATTAAAACTCAAAAAGAGCTAAAATTAAGTAAATTAAAAATGAAAGCTCAAGAAAATGAGTTGAATAGTTCAAGATTGGAGTTTATTCAGCTAAAAGAAGCCCACACGCTGCAAATTAATAGAAATGAAGATCTAGTTAAACAGCTACAAGAAACCCAAGCAGATTTAGATAACATTGGTATTAAAAATGATATTTTGACCAATTTATCATTAATAGAAAATAATGAAACTGAAAGATTAGAAAATAAGTGTGAATCTTTAATGATGGATAAGTTTTCAGAGCTTGTTGAAAGTATGAATAATACAGTGCAGATGTATGAGCAAAAAAATGATTTGTTAAACAAAGCGTTCGTGATATTGAACAAACGTGTTAGCAGTATGTATAGATTTACTATAGCACCAATTTTTACACTTGCAAATACAGCAACAGAATCCAATAGTGATATTGTAAGTTTAAGCTATGAAAACAAAAATAGTATACAACGGTTCATGGATGGAAATGATCAGATTTTCAAAAATCTAAACGAATGTTTTACTACAAATATCCTTGAGCGGAGCGATGTGGATATAGAGAACGAGAAGGGAAAGCATGCCCTTATCCAAATGGAAACTTATTTTGATAACTTAAATGAGCTGGTTGCAAAACAGATGGAGCAGCTTCTTTGTGCTATGTAGATTCACCGTTTGTAAAGCAGTATTTTTCATATGTGTGTATAAATGTGGCGTATTAGAAAACACAGACACATGTGCACACACAAACATTTCCCTGAACCGGGCCGGTTGTGGCGGTGCAACGTCAATGAGTCAGATTTTCACTGGAACGACACAAGTCATCATGATTTTTTATTTTTTTTTATTTTATTTTACTTTAATTTTATTTTTCAGTTGTTTCCAACCCTGGAAGTTGTGGAGTGCTTATTTTGGCTTAATTGTTTCACGGACACACAACAAACATGGTCCAGGAGAACCACGTTGAAAAGGTTAAGATCCTTGGCAAAGATACCATTCATGTTGGTTACAAAATTCAAGATCATATTACAAGAGAAATTGTTTCAACCCAAAAATCTTCTACTTATGTCATTGTTACTGATACAAATTTAGTTAAAGCAGGTCATTTAGACAGATATAAGAAAGCATTCCTTAAAACTATCGAAGAACTTAGACCAGAATCTAGATTATTAACTTATGTTATTTCTCCAGGTGAAGCAAATAAAAACAGAGTTACCAAAGCAGCCGTTGAAGATTACCTTTTAGCAGAAGGTTGTACAAGAGATACCGTTATTGTTGCAATGGGTGGTGGTATTATTGGAGATATGATTGGTTACGTTGCTGCAACTTTCATGAGAGGTGTCAAAGTTGTACAAGTTCCAACTACTTTATTAGCTATGGTTGATTCATCAATTGGTGGTAAAACCGCTATTGATACACCATTAGGTAAAAATTTCATTGGTGCTTTCTGGCAACCACAATTTGTTATGGTTGATATTTCTTTTCTTTCAACATTAGCAGTTAGAGAATTTGTTAATGGTATGGCAGAAGTTATTAAAACTGCGGCAATTTGGAATGATAATGAATTTGATAGACTAGAAGCAAATACTGAATTATTTTTAAATTGTATTAATGCAAGAAAAAATGACGATGAACCCGTTGATTTAACTCCAATGCTTGATCATATTTATAAAATGGTTTTAGAATCTATCAAAGTTAAAGCAGAAGTTGTTACTTTGGATGAAAGAGAAGGTGGTTTAAGAAACTTACTAAATTGGGGTCACTCAATTGGTCACGCATACGAAGCTATTCTTACACCACAAGCTTTACACGGTGAATGTGTTGCAGTTGGATCAATTAAAGAAGCCGAATTAAGTAGATATTTAGGTATTTTATCTCCTGTTGCAGTTTCAAGATTAAGAAAATGTTTTGAAGGTTATGGATTACCTGTTTCAATCCACGATAAAGTTTTACAAAGTAGAGTAAATGGCAAAGTTTGTCCAGTTGATACTTTATTGAAGAAAATGGCAATTGATAAAAAGAATGATGGATCGAAAAAGAAAGTTGTTCTTTTAAAGAGAATTGGTGAATGTTATGAACCAAGTGCATCATATGTTAATGATCACGATTTAAGAGTCATTTTAACTGAAGATATTCAAATAAACCCTTTTGATTTAAATCAAAAACAAAATGTTACAATCACACCCCCAGGATCAAAATCAATTTCTAACAGAGCATTAATATTGGCTGCTCTTGGTAAAGGTCAATGTAAGTTGAAAAATCTTTTACATTCTGATGATACACAACACATGCTTGCTGCTGTTTCTTCTTTGAAGGGTGCAGAAATCTCATGGGAAGATAATGGTGATACTGTCATTTTAAATGGTAATGGTGGTAAGTTAATTACAACAGATGAAGAAATTTATTTGGGCAATGCAGGTACTGCATCAAGATTTTTAACAACTATTGCATGTTTAGTAAATTCTACGAGTGATATCGATACTTTAACATTAACAGGTAATAAGAGAATGCAAGAAAGACCTAATGGCCCATTAATAGATGCATTAAGAACAAATGGTTGTGAAATTGAATGTTTAAATAATGAAGGTTCATTACCAATCAAAGTTAAATGTGGAAAAGGTTTAAAAGGTGGTAGAATAGAATTAGGTGCAACAGTTTCTTCTCAATATGTTTCATCCATTTTATTAGCTGCACCTTATGCACAAAATGCTGTTACTTTGGCATTAGTAGGCGGCAAACCTATTTCTCAATTATATATTGATATGACCATTAAAATGATGGCGTCTTTTGGTATAAATGTGGTTAAATCCAAAACTGAAGAATTCACTTATGAAATTCCTTTAGGTCATTATGTTAATCCATCAGAATATGTTATTGAATCCGATGCTTCATCGGCAACTTATCCATTAGCTTATGCTGCAATTACGGGATCAAAATGTACAATTCCTAATATTGGTTCATCTTCTTTACAAGGTGATGCACGTTTTGCCGTTGATGTATTAAAACCAATGGGTTGTCACGTTATTCAAACTGAGACAAGTACAACAGTTGAAGGTCCAGAAGTTGGTACTTTAAAACCATTAAAGAGCATTGATATGGAACCTATGACAGATGCATTTTTGACAGCTACAGTTGTTGCTGCAATTGCCAACGATCCTGAAAATTTCACTACTATCACAGGTATTGCTAATCAAAGAGTTAAAGAATGTAATCGTATTGAAGCAATGAGAGTTGAATTATCCAAATTTGGAGTAACTGCAACTGAATTAGATGACGGTATTATTATTCATGGTATCGATTACAAAAAATTAAAAGTACCAGAAATACCAGGAATTCATTCATATGATGATCATAGAGTTGCAATGAGTTTCTCATTATTAGCTGGTATGGTTCAAAATGGACCAGTCATCATACAAAATAGATACTGTACCTCTAAAACCTGGCCTGGATGGTGGGATATTTTACATACCCAATTAAATACAAAATTGGATGGTTATGAACCAGAATCCTTTGCAGATGCTAATAAAAAAGTTAATTCATTACCTGCCAAAAATGGTAATAAGAGTATTATCATAATCGGTATGAGAGCTACTGGCAAAACTACAATGTCTAATGTTATTGCTTCTAAAACTGGTTTTACCAATATTGATATTGATCATTACTTTGAAAAAAGAATCGGCAAAACTATTAAAGAGTTTGTTGAAGAAAACTCATGGGATGAATTTAGAAAACAAGAACTTGAAGTTACTAAGGAAATTCTAAGTAAATATCCAACCGATCATATTATTTCTACAGGTGGTGGAATTGTTGAAATTACCCAAGCAAGAGATTTATTATTTGATTATCATAAAAATGGAGGTATTGTTTTACATTTGAATAGAGATATTGACGAAATGGTTAATTTCTTAAATGAAAAAGATACCGAAAGACCTTCTTATACTGAAGAAATTTTAGAAGTTTACAAGAGAAGGAAACCATGGTATGAAATGTGTTCTAATTATTACTTTTTCTTACCACATTGTAATACACCAGAAGAATTAAACCAATTAAAAACAACCATGGGCTCATTTGTTGATGAAATTCTTGGTAATCCAGAACCAATTCCAAAAGGTAGATCATATTTTGTTTGTCTAACATATCCAAACTTGAAATTTGGTGATGCTTTAAAGAGCATTCCTAAAGTAACTACTGGTTGTAATGCAGTTGAATTACGTGTTGATTTGTTAGAATCTTATGATTTAGAATTTGTTGCAGAACAAGTTAGTTTATTAAGAAACCATACTGACGTTCCAATTATTTTCACTATTAGAACTATATCTCAAGGTGGTAAATTCCCTGACAATAATTATGATGCAATTGGAAACTTAACAGAATTAGCTTTCAAAATGGGTATTGCATATGTCGATATGGAATTATCATTGCCAGAAGGTTTATTTGCTACCTTGATTTCTAAGAGAAAATTCACTAAAGTTATAGGATCACATCACGATTTTTCAGGTGAATATAAGTGGGATAATTCAGAATGGGAAAACAAATATCAATTTGCAGTTAATTCCAATGTTGATATTGTTAAATTTGTTGGTACTGCGCTACACTTTAGTGATAACTTTATGTTGGAGTCGTTTAGATCAGCACATACAAATAAACCATTGGTTGCAATCAATATGCGTAAATTGGGTCAACTTTCAAGAATCGTTAATCCATTTTTAACACCTGTAACACATGAATTATTACCTAACTCATCAGCACCTGGTCAATTATCAATAAAAAAGATAAACAAATCATTGTCAATGATTGGTGAATTAGATGCTAAGCAATTTTATGTTGTTGGAACACCAATTTCACATTCTAGATCACCAATTTTACATGGTACTGGATATGAAATTTTAGGCTTACCATTTACATTTGAGCGTTTTGAAACTGATGATGCATTTAAAGTGTATCAATATTTAGCTAAAGATTCTACGTTTGGTGGTTGTGCGATTACTATACCATTAAAGATGGATATGATCAAATACGCTGACGAATTAAGTGAGTCAGCTAAAATTATTGGTGCTATTAATACATTCTATCCTATCGGAGATGATAAATTTTATGGTACAAATACCGATTGGATTGGTATTACTGAATCATTTAAAAGAAATGGTGTAAGTGGTGATATTTCTAACGGTTTGATTATTGGAGGTGGTGGCACATCAAGAGCTGCAGTATATGCATTGAAAAAAATGGGATGTACAACTATTTATATGATAAATAGAAGTGTTGGCAAATTAAATGAAATTAAGAAGTCATTCCCTGAAGAATATAATATTATTGTTTTAGAAAGTGAAGAAGATATTTCTAAAATTAACAATATTAGTTTGGCTGTTTCAACTGTGCCTGCAAATGTTGATATTGAAGAATCATTCATTTCTAAAATCAAATTATTACTATCTAAAGGCAATTCTGAAAATAAATATTTAATTGAAGCAGCTTACAAACCATTGATAACACCATTAATGAAGATTGCTAAAGATGAATTTAATTGGAATGTAATTCCTGGTAGAGAAATGCTTGTTAATCAAGGTATCGCACAATTCACCGAATTTTGTGGTATAAAGCCACCATATGAAGAAATTTTTGATGCCGTTACTAGAGAATAGACATGTTTATAAGTTATATCGTTTTTGTATTTTGTAAATAAAATTGAATCATTTGTTATAAAATGCTTTATATACATATTTTTAAAAAATGAAAAAATAAAAAAAAAATTCATGTTTTGATTTGCGTATAGATGTTACACAATTAACGCCTTGGATTTTGGTGTTCATTCATACAAATTTTGGAAGACAGAAGATACTAATGATATTTCATTGTACTGAAAAAGAGAAACAACAACAGACAACCAGTGAGGAGCTTACAAGTTTGCAAGAGTATGAAAAAAATGAGCAAAATATAAGCATTGAAAGTAATGAAACAACAATCGATAAAACTGAATGGCAGCCCGATATTAATTCAAATAACTTAGACGATTTTTTGAACAATGGAACTGAATCCAAATTAAATACAAAATGGGCCGTATCTAAAACTATCAAGTTTTATAGAGTTATAGAGTTTGAAATTGGAGATCGAATTAGAAGTGGTAAGAAAATATGGAATGGCAGGCACATAGTAAATCAACGTAATCAGTTCGAATTAGGTTTACCATTATATAAATTAATTGAATTTGCTAATCGTGTATACGGTGAAACTAATTGGATGAATCGAATTAAAGAATCCAAGATTGAAAAATATGAATGCAATTATGTTAAAATAGATGTGATCGATGATGATAATGGAAATACTAATACAGTTGAAGTAGCAAAGTGTACTATGGTAATGAGTACAAAAGTTCAAATTATATTAGCTGATGGAACTGTTGCAGAAAGCTGTGGTAGAGCATGCAGTAACAACTTGCCAAGAGATTTAGCATTTAAAAAATGTAAGAAGGAAAGCACAAACGATGGATTAAAATCGTGTTTTGGAAAGTTAGTTGCTTTATTACTAGATTATGAAGAGAAAGTTAGAAGTGGATATTATAATAAATATATATGATACAAAAAAAATTAATAATACAGATGTTATTTTTTTTAATAGAAACAATAATATGAAGTAGAATTGTGATTTTACTTTATTATTTTAAATGGGATAGAGTATCAAGAATATTATTTCCTGTTATGATACCAGTTGTTAAAATGATTAATCTTTTATTCTTTGTAAAGTTGTTTGATTTCACAGTATATTTAATAGTTGCTATTTCACTCCATGTCAGTCCTCCAATCGCACATATGATAATAGTACTTTGATGGTCAGGTATAATATTTTTATTAAGATCAGAAATTTTTGGGGGTACTATTGAAGAAAACATTTTCTTTTTCTCATCAGGTACTAAAAATTCTTGTACCGTATCTCCATTCAATCCAGATAAGTCCAAATTATTCCAACCATATTTAATAGCTCTTGAAATTCCAATATTTTTGTTATTGTTGTTAGAGTTAGGAGAGTCATTTGACACGTTAGTTTGAACTTCCAAGTAAGAACGATCATAAATTGACTGGATCAATCTAGTTATAATTGGTACATAACCAGGATAACCAAAATCTGGGTCTGTATAAATATTGGTTATATCATCACCTGTAAGATTTTCACTATTGTCATGTAAAGGTAAAAGATTAAGAGAATTTTTTATAGAAGTAAAATTTTGAATATATTGAGATTGTGAACTTTCAAAATTATTATTAGATTTTGATAAAAATGATGATAATTGCTGATTTGGGTTGATTTGAATAATTTTAAGTTGCTGTAATTTTAAAACCAAAGGTATAACGTTATTAAAACCGAATTTATTAACTAAATCATTTTTTAAATTTAAAAAATCTAAATTATTGAGTCCTTTTTTACAAATTGAAGTTAAAATTAATAATTTAATAACATCGTTTAAATTTGAGTTATCATTTAACATGATTGTATTTGAAATTTTGGAAAAAATTTGATTTGTTGATAAATTATCAGAAATTATATCTTGTTGTAGTTCAATTAACTGAGAGAAATAAGAATCTAAATTTTCATCTAATAAATTATCTAATAAAGGTATGTTGGATTTTGAACTGACTGAATCATTTTCTAAATTATTTATTATAAATTGAGCTAAGTTAGTATGATTTTGAACAAATTTTTGAACATTTTTCAAATTATTTAACTCGTTAACAAAATTTTTCATCTCTTGAATATTATTTAAATTTTTCCTTTTATCGAAATCTGATTGTAACAATTTTGCATTTTTATTTAAAATTGGTCCTACATGGCTAAAATTTAAATATTTTATATTTGGATAAATGATATCATCTGAATCGTTTAAATTCATTTTAATTGGATCGTTTGAGTCATTAATATTATTAAACTGAATTAAATTCAATTGTGATTTTTGTTTCAATAGTAATTCATTGATTAAACCAGAATAAGATAACTGAGATAATAACAAACTAATCAAATCAACAGATCTGTCAAAACAAATTAAATCGACAGAATTATTATAAAACGAATGCGAATTCATAAAAATTGTTTCATCTATATCATTTAAATTTTTAAGCTTGGAATCATCCAATTGTTGTAAATGAGATTTTAATAATCTATTAAATATTTTCCAAAAAATTGAAGACTTTTCACCTTTTAAATATATATTTGTAATTCTCAATTTATAGTTTGATTTGATATATAAACTTAATAAAGATTTGGCTAATAATTCAATAGGCAAAGGCGAATTATCGTAAAATAATTGATTAAATCCTGCATCATAATTTAACTCTAATGAATAGATATCGTCATTTAAATCAAAATAGTTAAGCGTATTCCATAAGTTAAAAGATGTTAAATTACCTAATATTCCCTTGTTTGATAAATAATTATCAATTGACTTATTAAAAGAAGGATGGGATATGATTAAATGCAAATTGAAGTATTTATCTTTATTATCAATTAATAGATAATTACGAATAAAGTTTTCAAATTTTACTAACTTACTGAAATTTTCTTCAGTTGATAAATCTAGCAAGAAAACCAGTGATAATTTAACATTTCCATTATTTCCAGTATCCTGATCATTTAATAAAATATCCAGTTGGTTATTCAATTCACCATCCAGCCAGAAAATCCTATCAATGTTTGAATCATTTGAGAATTTAGAGAATTTATTGTCTGTTAAAAAATTCAACTTGTTTGAAATGTCAGGATCTAACACTAAATTGTTTTTACCCGGCTGGTATCCTGAAATCAAGCCAAACAATCCCACCAAGTCTTCCAATGCTGCCATGGCTTCCTCCGTGTGTTTGTTCACCGTTACCATCCGTCTTCTGATGCTGTTTGCCACCAAATTCGTCCTTCTTTGTAAGATAATTGCAGCAATATTCGCATACGCCACCTGCTGCGCCGCATTTTTGTGTGGTTTTTTTTTTTTTTTTTGGATCATTGCGTAAATAGGCAGCTTATTATAACAAATTTGATGCTTTGTAGAGTTGTGTTTCCGATGTCTGATCGGGCATCAATGATTGAGTATCTCAGTAGCCAAACATGAGTGATTCCAGATTATATTTTGTTTTGAAAACAAGTGAAGTTTTAACAGAGATCAAAAACTTCAAATCTAAAAGGCCCCCAATTGGTATCATTAAGAAAATTATTGTTAATGTTAATATGGGTAATTTTGAGCTTGTTAAAAATGATGAAATTTTCAACTTTATAATCAATTCATGTATCGGATATAAAGGTATCGATAACAAGAATGGCAATGAAGACGATATTGATTATTACATTTTTAAGAATTTACTAGAAATTGTATTATGTGGTGGGTATGTTAGAATGGAGCGTGATTACCAAATAATGGATAAGTTATATGATTGGATTGAAAGAATGATTTACATTGATGAAGATTTTTTAAGAATTTTAAGTAGCATTGATATATCAATTGGAGTGAAAATATTTAAAAAATTTAATAACTTGCTATGGAATTTTATAAATGAGAAATTTTACGATTGTGATAATATTAAAATTGAGTATATATATGCTAGTATCAAATTAGTCAATCAAATTAATAAAATCAATTGTATTGAAAAGGAAGAGGCAGAGATGAAAATTGATAAAATCAAATTGATATTCACTAAACTGATTAAAATAATCAATAAAGTTGATGAACTTAAAATAGTGAATGCAATTTGTGATAGTTTGAATGATTTAATTAATAATAAGAATTATTCAGCATATTTGAAACTTGAATTAGATAAACAATTAAGTATTAAAGAAGTTAGTAAGATGTTAACAATTATAACCAAAATTCGTATAGGCAAAAATATTGAAGAGTACAGGTTGAATGTTAGTGGAATTTTAAGTTTACTAAATAAATTCAAATTTAATAAAGAGAAAGACATTGAGACATTTAAAAGGAAAGATAAGATCAGTAAAGATATAATTACCTGTATAATACCATTTATTAAAGATGATGATATTAATATTAATATGAATTGTTTTAAAAATCTGATTTATTATGTTGATGAATCAGACGATAAAGAATATCAAATAAAAATAATTCGTGAAATTTTCAAAAATTTAAATAAAATCATTTTAACTTTTGAAAATGGGAATGAAAGGTTTAAATTATTCAATTTATTAAGAAATTTAATTATAATTATAATTAAATATTCGAAAATTATTTATTCAAATGACGAAAATTTAATTAAAAGTTTGATTAAAAATATTCAAATTAATCCAATAACAGATTTAGAAAGTTATATAATTGATACAAAGCTTGAAATATTATATTTATTATCAATCAGAGACATTGAAGAAAATGCAATATTTGATATTTTAGAAACCTTAATTAAGATTAAAGATAACGATATTTCTTATAAAACAATTTGTACTATTAATAATATAATAATTAAGAATAAAAGTAGGAAAGATTTAGAGATAGATAATAATGAAAAATATAATTATTTAATAAATAGTATAGTAGATAACAAAAATAAATTATATGATGATAAGAATCTATTATGTTTGTCTAATTTAATTAAAAATTATTTAATTGAGAACAAAAATTTTAATAACGAGAACAAGAATTTAGAAATCAACTTAAAATATTTAAATAAAGTGAAAACTGAAGGTATTGTAAATAATTTTAAAGTAAGAGGATATTTTAAAGATGAAGACATTATAAATTTTATATGGATATTAGGAGAAATGAAACAAGTTGATGAATTGATTGCGATTAAAGATATAATTAAAGAAAGGGTGGATTGTTATTTAATAGTTGATAATTATTTAACATCGATAATGAAGGTATTTAATCCAAAAATATTAAATATTTTACAAGAATTTAAAAACATTGAATTAATATACGATGAAAGAATTGAAATTTATGAGAAAATTATAATAAAAAATCGAGGATTTGTTGAAAATATTGTACAAATGGTTGATACGTCAAGAGGATTGATTAAAAATGAAGACCAAGAAGAGCAAAACGAGTTATGCTCTGAGCTAAGTCTTGTGCTTGATAGTGTGTGCTGTGTGTATTTACGTAGCACCAAAAATGTCTTCACGTGAATCAGCGCGCGTGAGAGATCGACGTGTTGGAAGTGTTGTGTTCTCTTTTTCTCCCTTTTTTCGTTGTATTTATTTATATAATAAGTTTGAATTTTCCCCTTTCATTTTTCTATTTTTGTGTTTCCTCTAAATATATTCAAGGAACTATCATTTTACAAGATGAATATGGCATTAATGCATTTAATTGGAATGATTGCAATGTTAGTTGGATTTGTAAATTCAACTGCTTTGACATTCACATTAGCACCAAATGAGAAACAATGTTTTTACGTTTTCAGTAATAAACCAAATGCTAATATTGGATATTATTTTGCAGTACAAGCAGGTGGATCATTTGATATTAATTATACAATCAAAGGACCAAAACAACAAATCATTTATAAAGAAGAGAAACAAAGACAAGGTGATTACGTTTTCAATTCAGAAGATATTGGAGAATTTGAATTTTGTTTCGATAATGAAATGTCAGCATTTGCTGAAAAAGTTGTAGATTTTGAAATTAAAATGCAAGATGATAATAATAATGAAGATAATAAAGTTAAAGCAAATTTACCTAATGCACCAACTGAAAATGCTGCTGTTGAAGGTATGCAATTATCAGTTGATCATATTGAAAGAAAATTATCACTTTTAGAAAATTCTCTAAACTACTACAAAACTAGAAATAACCGTAATCAATCAACTGTTAAATCAACAGAATCACGTATTTTCTGGTTCTCTATTTTCGACTTATTTTTGATGGTAGCAATGGCAGGATTCCAAGTAGCTGTTGTTAAGTTCTTTTTCCAAGGTTCAAGACAACAGCTTGTGTAAAAAACCTGATGTGTTGTATATAACTCATATATATAAATAGAATGCTATAACCAAAATGAAAAAACGACGATCGTCTTGGCACGCTCTGCAGTCGATCGACGTGGTGAATTTTCTCACAAAAAAAAGTTTTTTTTTTTTTTTTTGAACAAAAAAGAAGAAAGTGAAAAAAAAACTGGTAGAAGTAGTCAAGAAAGACACTGCAAGGAGATCAGACGAACAGCTAAGATGAGTGTGTCCAACTGTAGATTCTATGAAAATAAATACCCAGAAGTCGATGAAGTGGTAATGGTCAATGTCCAACAAATCGCCGAAATGGGTGCATACGTTAAATTGTTGGAATACGACGATATCGAAGGTATGGTTTTATTATCAGAATTATCTAGAAGACGTATCAGATCGATTCAAAAATTAATCCGTGTTGGTAGAAATGAAGTTGTTGTTGTTCTAAGAGTTGATAAAGAGAAAGGTTATATTGATTTATCAAAACGTCGTGTTTCATCTGAAGATATAGTTCAATGTGAAGAAAGATATAGTAAATCAAAAGCTGTCCACTCAATTTTGAGAAGATGTGCAGAAAAATTCAATATACCTTTAGAAGATTTATACAAAGACATAGTTTGGCCTTTAGCCAAAGAATATGGTCACGCATTTGACGCTTTCCGTATTTCAATTACAAATCCTTCAATTTTCGATTCTCCAAATATTAAAATTCCAAGTAACGATGTTTTAAATGAATTAAAAGCAAATATTTCAAGAAGGTTATCTCCACAAGCAATTAAATGTAGAACTGATATTGACGTTTCATGTTTCTCTTATGAAGGTATCGATGCAATTAAAGAAGCTTTGAATGAAGCAGAAAAATTATCTGATGAACAAAATCAAATTAAAGTTAAATTAGTTGCTGCTCCAAGATATGTTATAACAACCCAAAGTTTAGATAAAAATATCGGTATTCAATTATTAAATAAAGCAATTGAAAATGTTAGTAAAGTTATTACAGGTTATGGTGGTGTTTGTGATATCGCTATGGCTCCAAAAGCTGTTACTGCTACAGAAGATGCTGAATTACAAGCTTTATTAGAAAGAAAAGAATTAGAAAATAACATGGATTCTGACGATGAAGATGACGACGAAGAAGACGATGATGAGGAAGATGATGAATAGTTGATGGATATTCAATAATCTTCAAAGTTGTATATATATATATATAAAGAAACTTATGTTTGTACTGTGTATATCTTGTATAGTAGCTATGCATAGTACTGAAACCATAACTTTGTAACTGGCGCACTTTGTTATTTTTTAGCAGTCTTTATAACTTTCTGCTTCATGTCTGTTCTTTTTCCTGTTTTACATCTGACAATTACCTTCGAACGATGTCAAGAGATTTTAGTAATCATAGAATAACAATTTTAAATGTTAGGGAATAAACTACCGTGAAGTGTTCTTTTCCAAAATTGATTTGCAGTCATAAATGTTTGGCTCTTTTTAACATCAGCTAGTTTGCGTTGGACGTCAATGTGAAATAAGACATACTTTTTACACACAAAGAAGCTTACGAAATACTAGATTTTATAATAACTGTTTTACACATTTAATTCAATATTACATGTATTTAAATTCAAACAACATCAGTCGTAGTTCATGAAATTGCTCAGCATGTTAGTTAGTTTTGTGAAAATTTGCCAGTTAATCAACATCTTTGATAAATAGTGCGCCGATCGACGCGCATGTTTGGTAGCAACAAAGGATGTGTACTTGTTTTGGTTGCTACAAAGTGCCCTGTTTGGCAGAACTG
>JAJMLC010000195.1:0-16131 GCA_030569495.1 Pichia cabralensis
TTTTGAGCTGATTCAACTTCTTCTTTTGGGATACCAGCATTTAGAGCACCTTTAACATGGCCTTTAAGTTGAGGTATAACATCTTGTGGAACTAATGACGATATTACCACAAGTGATGTTTCCTTAGGTGTAAGTATTTCGTTATAAGATAAAAGTGGTGAATAGACGTGAGATATTGTGTATTCCCACAAATCTGCATAAGAACTACTCATTTGATTTGTTACTCTATTGCTGATTTTCGTGTACACGTTATTCCAGTACTCTTCACCACGCTTCTGCTCTCTTTCGTAATCTTCCCAATTTGTTATCGGTTTCCTATTTGGTAAATCTTTATTGGTTCTGTAGACCAATGGGGTAGTATCCTTTAAAATCATTAATGAATTGATAGCTTTAGGCAAACCAGATAATGCAGAGGTTTTCAAAATACATTCTCTCATTTTATCTGTAGTTTGATATATTTTTTTATCCAAATCGTATTTTGAATAAGGATTATATCCCAAATCGGTACCCGTTGCTTTAATATCTTGGAATTTCTTCTCAATTAATTCACATTTATTATAAAGTTCGGTACTAGGTGTCTCTTTCAAATCATGTGTATGTAATGCATAATGATAAAGCTTAGGGATTTCTTGTGGTTTGTTGCATACTGTCAACGTTACCGTAGCTATTATGTACCATGTATTACTCAGATGTTCCCATGTAGCCAATTTCTGCAATCTTTGAGCTGTCAATACCATATTCTTATTGTTTTATACAAAAAGAAGCTTTCCAGGCGTCCTTGCAACCTAAAGCTAGAACGAAAATTGTGTCGGAGACTATTTGGCTGCCCTATTCGTTTTCTGGGCGCTTCCCGCCCAGCTTCCATGAATAAGCTCCCATGGCCAAAGTTTCCCCCAGGCTTTTCCCCCCGAACAGGTTTCAATAAAAATATATAATATTTCATTCCATCTAATTATATATATATATATATAAGCTACATAGACACGAGAATATTATATATATCTCTATATCTCTAAATATAAAACATTAAAAGGTGCCTTGTAATTCCGCAACTAAGTTCAATACTTTCCCCGTCTTGTAGAAGCTTACAGCGTTGGCTACAACAACCTCTTCCATTGACTTAACGGTCTCAAGGGTAGCTGCACCCATATGTGGCAAAGAAACAACGTTTGGCATGTTGACCAATTCCATATCAATTTTTGGTTCATTTTCGAAAACATCACTACCATAAGAATAAATTTTACCCTTTTTCAATCCTTCTTTAATAGCTTGTTCGTCAACAACTGGTCCTCTGGCAGTGTTTACAACGACTACACCATTTTTCATTTTATCAATTAAATCCGAATTAATAATGTGTTTGGTATGCTCGTTTAGTGGAATATTAATTGAAATAACGTCAGCTTTTTCAGCTAGTTCCTCAATTGTAGAACAATATTCACTATCTTGCTCTAATTCTGGACTTAATCTACTTCTATTATAGTAAATGATTTTTTTAACACCAAAACCACTTAACCTTTCCCTAACAGTTCTACCAATTGCACCCATTCCAAGAATACCTACCACTTTATCTTGTAATGAATACCCAATTGGTGTTCCAGCAGCACTTATATCTTGTTCCCATTTACCTTTTATTAAATTTTCATGTCCAATTTGGAAATTCCTCATAGTTGCTAAAATTAAATATAAATTGGTGTCAGCAGTAGCAGCACTAACTTTATCCGGCACATGAGATAACTGAATTTTCAACTCTTTACAAGCTAATGCATCGACTTGATCATAACCTGCACCACAATGTGCAATACCTTTTAAATTGGTAGTTTTTTGAAAAATTTTCAATAATTCCATATCATAACGTCCAGTTAACTCAACAGAATGAAATGTACGTGCAATAAAGTCAACGTCTTTAAATTTTCCACTTTCAAGTTCTTTTATAAACTCCTTCCTGTTTTCAGCAGTGGATTTGACGATTTCGACGTTTGGATCAGACTCAAATTTATCCCATGCGTCCATGCCAAATCTAATTGGCCCAAATCTTAGTACTGTGAATGTCATCTCTCAGTGTTCTGTTTTACTGACAGCAGACCACCAAAAGAAAACATAAAAGTAGAGAAGAATACAGAGCTATACATTGAGTTTTTAAAGAGTATCGGAAACTTTGAAGTTTTTCAAATCCTCCGCTCGGGATTTCGGTGATAGTTTGCCGAAATAGCGCTTATCGCAAATGGCGTTGACCCAAAACTGGAAACTGTTTCTCGTTTTCGTTTTCGTTTTTGCTTCGTTTTTGCTTCGCTTTTATGAGGAATTTACCTCCTTTTCTGGTTTCTCTTACTGTGAGAATGAAGTTATTTCATTTACAGTAATTATATGAGAAACCCTGATTCCATGCAGCGAATGTGAAAATAGAGGTTCGACGTAGAATTATTCAAACGTAAAATAATTTTCAGTTTAACTTTATATATACATACAATTTATAATTTCTTTTATAGGAAGGTCAAAGTATATATATTATGGACATGAACATGAAGAATAATTCCGATATAAGCATGGATGATACTACTAGGTATGATAGTGCTTACAACAACTATTCTAAGCTTTCCGCTGACGAGAAGCGGAAATTCCAACAAAGTATGGGTTTGAAAGAGAACCGAGAAGAAGAGGTGAAATCCTCACATGGGGGTCAACTGGGAACTGGTTCATGGATACTTTGACCAAATTCTACCCAAAATCTTTTGTGAAGGCGAAGAATGATGTAGAGATCACTGACGATTGGTTTAATAATGAGTTGGAAGTCGAAAATTTCAGAGACAGAAGTAGGACTAAGGACTCTAGATGTCAGTTGCATCATGGAGATAATTGGTGTTACTGCCTATCTGGTAAAGCTATCAAGGAGGAGATAAGTGCTGATTTATTGGAGTCATCCAACTACTTTGGTATGTGGATGAACAGTCTAAGAATGTATATGAACAACATTGATTTGGATGCTCATTTCAAACAGGCTTTTGCTCTTTCCAGTGGAAAGATCGCAAAGCATAATGTTGTCATATGTAGACACTTAGAACCATCCCTAATGGCAACCATTAGAAAGACGGTGAGCAAGGATCTGTGGTCCTATATTGTTGAGAACAATCCCAATAGTATGGACCGAAACTCCGTTATTTTGATTCATCTAATCATAGAAAGATTAGGTATCAAAACACAGGCTTACGAATTAGTTGTAAAATACAATCAATTACTGATTTCTGACCTCGGTACAAAGGATTTCTTAAAAGAAATCACAAGTATCGTTTCAAACTTCCAATTGATTAAAAGTACAACATTCGAAAACCAGATGGGTGAATGCGTGTTTGCTTTAAACAAACATCACTTCCGTGATTACTTTTCTAGTCACTTTCAAGATTGGGACTATGAGGATAAGTCAATTTTCCTTATTATTTCTCAACTTGAGAAAATGATTATTAAAGAAAAGGCCTTGCTACCAAAGTCGATTAATATTAACCATTCAATCGACGATAAGAAGTGCCACTGGTGTGGAAGTAAATCTCATTTAATGGCTAATTGTGATAAAGACGTAGATCGTACTTTGAGTTTTCTGAAATCAAAAGGTTTTGATATACAAACAGAATCAAACAAAGTACAGAAACATGTCGATAGAAAACACAAATACCAATTTATGTTGGATTCGGGAGCTCAAGTATCTGTGGTTTATAATAAGAAATTATTGGAAAGCTAAAGCCCAATTTATAACTCAGAAATGGATATTTTAGATGCTAAAAATAATAAAATTAACACTAAAGGTCATGGTTTCATTAAGATTGGTGGTAAAAAGATCAAAGCAAAAATCCTAGGATAACAAACTCCGAAAATAAAACCATTACAGAGTTGACACGCTTAGATGACTACTGGTTAACTGATAACGTTAAAAATTTAAACAACATATCTGTATACTCTGTAGACTCTTCTAATTTAGAAGCCAATATTAAATCAAAATCTGCTTATAGAGGATCTACTGATCCATACAATGTGAAGATACCCCTCTTCAAATTTTATACCAATATATTTCCCAGTTTACCCCCCCCCCCATGTGAGGAGTGTACCTCCTTTTCTCGGTTCTCTTTCAAATTGATACTTTCTTTGAATTTCAGCTTCTCATCAGCAGAAAGTTCGGAATAATTATCGTAAGCGTTTTCATGCCTTGTAGTATCATCCATGCTTATGTCTTAATTTGAATTAGTGTTCATGTCCATTATGTATATATACTTTGACCTGTCTTTAAAAGAAATTATAAAACATATGTATACATACAGTTAAACTGAAAAATGTTTTACGTTTGAATAATTTTACGTCGAGTCTCTATTTTCACATTCGCTGCATGGAATCAGGGTTTCTCATATAACTACTGTAAATGAAACAACTTCATTCTCACAGCTTTTATTTAGTAATATTCCAAAATTGTAGGGGAATTCTATACATAACACTATTGAATCGTAGTTGATCAGAATTTGTTTTTCAATTCTGGTACCATTGCTAGAACTTTACCTGTATCGATATAAGTTTCAACATTTTTTACAACATATTCTTCCATTGCTTTCATTGTTTCCACTGTATGTGTGCCCATATGTGGTAACGCTGCAACATTTGGCATATTTACTAACTCCATATCAACATTTGGTTCATTTTCCCAAACATCGGTACCAAATGATCCAACTTTACCAGTTTTTAATGCATTTTTTAATGCATTTTCATCAATTACTGGACCTCTAGCAGTATTGATAATAACGACACCATCTTTCATGGTATTCAATGATTTTTCATTAATAATATGTTTTGTATGTTGATTCAATGGAACACTGATGCTTATAATATCAGATTTTTCAAATAATTCGTTTGCGGTTTTACAGTATATTGCGCCTTTCTCTAAATCTTTTGATAATTGATTTCTATTGTGATACAATATCTTACTAAATCCAAATGGCTGTAATCTATCTCTAATTGTACGTCCAATACCTCCCATACCTAAAATTCCTAAAACTTTACCTTCTGGATCATTGCCAATCGGAGTACCTGCACATTTCATAGTCTTCCATCTACCTTTTTTCAAATTCTCTGTTGAAAGTTGAAAATTACGCATTGCACTTAATAATAAATAAACTGCAGTATCTGCCGTTGCATCATCAACTAAACTTGGAACATTAGATAATTGTAAATTTAAATTCCCACATTCGATTGCATCAACTTGATCATATCCAGCACCATTATGAGAAATTACTTTAACGTTTGTGTTTTCTTTAATTAAATTCAACAAAGGTTTATCCATCATACCAGTTTGCTTGATACTTTCAAATGTTCTAGTTATGCAATCAACATTTGCATATTTACCGGCTTTTAATTCACTGATGAACTCTTCTCTATCATTAGCGTTAGTTTCAATAACTTCAACGTTATATTTAGAAACAAGATTTTTCCAGGCGTCTTGTGCAAATCTTGTTGGACCTAAACGTAAAACGGTGAAATTTTTGGATGTAGAGTAGTTTCTCAAAAACTTAAGTGAAGACATTTTGCGATTGTCTAACTAAAAATATGATTCAGCTATCAGAATTATATATATATATATATATATGTAAAAATATAAATGAAAGAAGAGGGCTAAAATTATTGACAATGAAAACCTTTCTTCGTAATTGGTCTTCCATTTGTCGGCTATCCGGCATTCTCTCGCTGCATGAATATTTCAATTATAAAATAATGAAAATAAAATCCGTTCTTTTCAACAGTTTTGCTTGATCCTTTTTACTTTTTTTTTAAAGGAACGGACTTGTTGATGCTAGAGAAAGTTGACTTTAATACTTCCAAATTAGGAAGTAAGAAATATTGGGATGATGTTTACTCCCTCGAGCATAAAAACTTCACTGAAAATTCAGAAGATACTGGAGAATGCTGGTTTGATGAATCAAACGCAGAAGATAAAATGTGTGAGTTTGTGTTTGAAGAATTATCAAAAGTCGGAGATTTAAGTAATTTTAATGTATGCGATTTAGGAACAGGTAACGGGCATTTACTCTTCCAGCTATTTGAAGAAGGTTTAAAGGGAGATTTAATTGGTGTCGATTATAGTGAAACTAGCGTAAAATTTGCAAGCAATATAGCTGAAGAGAAAGATATTAATATCAAATTTGAACATTCGGATATTCTTCGATCAAATGATCATTTCCTAAATTCTCATGTTGAAGTATTCGATCTTGTTTTAGATAAAGGGACTTTGGATGCAATTGCATTAAGTGATGAAAAATATGAAAATAATCTTACTGGATTTGATATTTATCCAGGAAACGTTCCTAAATTATTGAAAAAAGGTGGCTTTTTACTTATTACTTCATGCAATTTTACAGAAAATGAATTAATATCACATATGACCCAACATGGAGATTTCAAATTGTGGAAAAAAGTTGAGTATCCTAAATTTGAGTTTGGGGGTAAAAAGGGTTCTACCATATGTACAGTTGCTTTCGAAAAAATATAAAATGTTTTACTTACATACTCACTAGTGCATTGCTATAATCTTAAATATATCAAAAATTATTATATGTCATATATATATATATATTTATTTTCTAATTAAATTACATCTTTCCTATATATTTATATATTATTTAGGTATTTGCTGTTCGATTGTTTCAAATAATTTAGAAGAGTTTTCAACTTGCCCAACCTTTATGGCGTATTGTATAGGTTCACCATCTTCTACAACTTGGATTCGTATAAATTTATCAGCACTTAAAGAGCTTGGTATACCTTTAATGATTGTAAGGCCTTTAACTATTGGCATATTCAAAATCAACTTTAGATTACCATTTTGTCTCATTACAAGTCTTGAAATATATTTATCTGGTGTATTGTTATTCAATTTATTTACTTTAATTATACCAAAACCTCTTTCTTTCCAACCATCTTTTAATTTAGATAATTCCATATGATACAATTTGGCTTTAACTTGGAAAAGTGTAGTTTCTTCTTCTTCTCCAGATTTTACATCTTGTTTCTCAAGGTGAACTTTTTTATATACATCAGCAACTTCAGTGGAGCTTGTATTATCAGTTCCAGAGTCAGTGTCATCTTTTTTCATATCATCAAACACATTTTTTTTGTTAATTGCTTCTTGAAATGCATTTCCATAGGTTGAACCACTACCAAATATAGATTTAGATGATGTTTCCTTTATCTTTAATGGCTCTACTTTATTTTCATCTTTGGTCTTTGTATTGGTTTCATCAGATTTATTAGCATTATCTTCACTTTTTGATGAAAACACATTCTTGCCTGAACCAAACATGCTGAAACCGCCCATATTACCAAATCCTGTGGTTGAGCCAAAAACAAATTTAGCAGGTATTTTTTTGTCTTGATTGTTATTTTCTTTTATATTGGTTTCAATCTCCTCTATTTTTTGTGAATTTTCCACAGATTTATCATTCTCAATCAATTTATCTTCTGATTTTGTTGTACTTTCAGACTTGGCTTCTTCATCGGTTTGGGTTTCATTATTTGATATTTCCTGTACATTGTTTTTGGCATGAGAGTCTGTGGACTTTAAAAGTTTAGCCTCCTTAACTTCTTTATCATTATCAGACACTTCTTCAATAGGTCTTTTCTTATCTGATATTTTGTTCTCTCCCATCACTATATAGTAATTTAGTCAGCAAATTGCTGGAACTTTTTCAACTTTTGCAAAAATGTATTCTCTGAAAATATCAAGACAAAAAAAACAATTATTCCATTTCGATTAACTTTTACATTTTCAAGTCGATCGACGCTTTTGTGTTTTTTTTTTGTTGTTTCCGTTTGTTTTTGTTTACATTTCAGGAAAAAAAAATTTGCCGTTTAAAAGTTAAAACGGATTTCCTCTTGATACATAAAAGGGTGGGTCAATTGATTTTCATATTACAGCTAAACATTCAAGCAGTCTATACAAAATGGAAGTACACTTAGTACTCAAGAGTGATCCAGAAGCTGGTTCTAATCCAGTATTTCATAAGGCTGACGGTAGCAATAATATTGTTTTCACAAAATTTCAGACACAGTTTGACTTCAAATCGATAAATTATCCTGATGATCACGTATTTCAACAAGTAGCTGCCCCTTTGATCCAAGATAAGCTTTTTAAAGGTAGAGACTCTGTGCTAATGACATTAGGACCAACCAATTCAGGGAAGTCTCATATTTTGTTTGATGATAATAACAATTCTATTATTAACCAGTCTTTGAATCAAATTTTTGAGAATTTAGAACCATTATCCAATAATATAGATCAGATTAAAAAATTCTATCCAGCTATAATTGATGCTAGAAGTCCTGATGGAAATTTTGATATGTCAATAAATTCTTTTTTACATTGCACAGTTTCAATGTTTGAATTGTATAACGACACTATAATTGATCTTTTATCAAAGGAATCTCCTAATGCAACATTCAATAATAAACATTGTCTAACAATTGTAACAGATCCAATTGATTCTAAACTAACACCCAGAAACATTTCACGTTATCTAGTTAATTCATTTGATTCAGCTCATGAAGTTATTATGAATGGTTTGAAACATAGAAAAACAGATTCTACTTTTACAAACGCAGAATCATCAAGGTCACATTGCTTTATTTTTTTTAACATCCATAAAGTATATCCAACTACTATTGAAACAACAAGATTTTCCATCATTGATTTAGCAGGCTTGGAAAGATCAAAATCTTCAAAAACGTCAGGCTCCCAATTAAGAGAAGCAAGTTATACCAATGGCTCATTAACAGAGTTAGGTCGGTGTTTAGAGATGATTTCTATTAAACAATTTCATAAAACTTGCCTGAGAACAAACAAATTAACTCGTTTGGTTTTAAATGATTTTGTAAAATTCAATTATCCAGTGAATATTTTGGTAACTTTGGATCCTTTTGGTGAAAAGGGGCTAATAACTCAAACATTAAGATATATTAATCCAATAAAATATCAAGACTTGCAAAGGAAATCATTATCGGGACTTAAATCAAAATCACTAAAAAGAGTTTCTGATATAGAACAACAGCAACTGATAGGGGAAATTGATACATTAAGATCTTTCAAAAAGTCTCTGAAATTAGAGAACAAAGATTTGAAAGAATCTATTCAACATCTTAAAGAAAATAATATCGAAATTGAAAATCAAATTAGAATTGAATTATATCAAGAAAATGAACAAAATTTAGTAGCTTTACAAATTAATCAAAAAGATGAAATCAATAGATTAACACAAAATTTCACTGAACAAACTGATCTAAAATTGGATGATCAAGCAGCTTCTTATAGAATAAGAATTGATGAATTGAAAAATATTTTAAATGCTAAAAAAGAAGAACTTCACAAAACCTCTAAAGATTTAGAAACAAAAGAGCTAAAATTGAAACAAAGTTTAGAAGCTTACGATGAATTAAATATTTCAAGTAATGAAATTAAAGTCAACTCTGTTTTGCAAATCAATAGTTTAAATAAATCTTTGGAAGATACAATGTTAGAAAATGAAAATTTAAAGGTAGAATTACGTAAATTAGAACTAGTACTTGCAGATTTGAAAGAATCCCAACAAGATGAATTAAAAAGTCTACAGGAAAACCACACTACATCAATGGATAATTTAAAGAGAGAACTTGAATTATCACTATCCAACGTAGAAAAATTGAATTTGAGTATTAATAATTTATCTAATGAATTAGAGCAGCAACAATTAGATAATAAGACTAATTTAGTGGAGCTAAAATCATTGAGAGAGGAGTTAAAATTGAATAGTACTGAATTTGACTTACAATTAAATGATAAAATTTCATATTATCAAAAAATTATTACAGAGAGAGATACATTAGTCAGAGATCTGGAGAAATCTGTTATTTTAATTCAAGAAAAATTATCTAGTACAGAAAATAATAACGTAAATTTATCTGAAAAATTGCAATTACTTAAAGATTCATCAGAAAAACTAGTTCAAAAATTGGAACTTGAAATGAAAAATAAAGATAAAGAATATAAGCTTTTACTGGAAAAAGACACTGAAAAGATAGATATATTGAGATCTAAAATTAGTGAGTTGGAAACTGATTTGGATTCAAAAAAAAGCATTAACAAAGATAACTTAAACGATTTTGACGAAGTGAAAAAAGAGTTTGAAACAAAAATAAGTGGTCTAGAATTGTTGCTTGATGCTAGTAATGAAAAGTATAATCAATTATGCAATGATAAGTTTGAACAAGAAAAACGTTTATCTGACGTAGCAGAAAAACTTCAAGTATCAAATAATGAAATCAAAATTTTAAAAATTGAGATTGAAAAGGAAACAGACACCAAAAATTCACTTTTAGATCAACTCAAAAACAGTGATATTACACATCATGAGTCAAATAGTAAAGTACAAGAATTGAGTAATATAGTCAACAGCTTGAATGAACAAATCGATAACAAAAAGTCAGAAATAGAGAATTTAACACTTTCTAAGCAATTTACCGATGAGAAATTTGCAACCTTGAATTTGAAATATTCTGATTTAAAAAGCGAATATAGTGATGCCCAACAATATATTGAGAAATATACATCACTTAAGACATATTACGAAAATATTGTTAAAAATTTGAAAGAAGAAAAGAAAAAATATCTAGACAAAATTGAGAATATGAGAGCAGATACTAATAAACAAAAAGAAACTGTTGAAACCTTTAATAAAAGACTTGAAAAGAAAGACAAAATCATTGAAAACTTAAATAAAGAAGTTAAAAAGGCGGAAAATCAAATTTCTATTCTAACCAATAATAATACAGATGATAAAAATGCTAATGCTGATCATCTCAAACAAAATGAGGAAAACAATAAAAAAATACAAGAGTTGATGGAAAAAAACAAAATTATATCTGATAAACTAAAGGAAAATGAACAAGTACTTTTAGGTAAAGATTTTGATATTGATGCTTTAAAGAAAAGATGCCTTAATTTACAAAAAGAGAATAATACTCTTTCTGGAAGGGAGTCGCCTAAAAGAACAAGAACATCTTCACGCCAATGTACCCCATCTCCAATAAAGTCTGCAAGTAAATCTCCAAGTTTTCTGGATACTCATCCTGAAGATGATGTTGGTATCCCACCAATTTTTTCTTCTCCTCTAAGAGCACCAGAATTCAAAATATATGATGACAAAGTTGAAAAGGAAAACCAAACAATTACATTTGGCATGAAATCAAAACAAAGTAATAAATCGAAGAAATTACAAAAAGAAAAAGAAAGTAAAAATAGGCATAGTATTTTGACAAAAACTAAGTTTTCAGATTTAAACAAAAAGAGTAATAATAACCTTATTTCAAAATTTGAGAAAAAAAGAAAAAATGTTTCTCCTATCAAACCTAAGAAAAAGAAAATAAAACAATTATCAAAACAAGATTCTTCTTTGGAAATGCTAGATTGAATAAGTGATATATATTTTTTGTATTTTTAAGATAAAATAAAAATGTGTACTAAGATTTTTGTAAATTTTTTATATCCTTGCTCAACGCTATTTAATTTCGCTTATGATTACCAATTTTACTAGATGTCGCTTAAATTTTCATAGGAACTTAGAGATTCATACTTATATCTTTAAGATATCAGATTGAATTTGTTTGTTGGTCTTTACTAATGCGATAGCAATTCTACATGAATGAACGAGTGATAAAATTAGATCCTCTAAATAAAAAAACGATGAAAACCATAACAAAAGAAAAAAAGAAAAAAGTAAGACAAAGAGCTTTTAATAGAAGAACTTTTTCCGGGTGTGTGACATGTAGGAGACGTAAAGTAAAATGTGATGGAAGAAGGCCAAAATGTTTACGGTGTGAAAAATCAAAGAAAGAATGTTCTGGTTATGGATTTAAGTTGAAATTTTGTGATTTGAATATTGTTCAGCAAGATGGTAGTATGGGGGTATTCGAAATGGAAGAGAATTCTGATGGATTGACGAAACGCCAACAACTAACGCTAATGAAATTTCCAAAGGAAGAAGAATACGAAACATTTGAAGAGATTGATAAGATATTAGAAAAAATTCCCGACGAAATCGATACTAAAAATAGCTTTAATATAGGACCGTTTGGGCTATTTTCATTGAACGATAAAAACCAATACTATTTAACGTTTGAAAAATCACTTACTTCTTTAAATAAGCACAAAACTCCTGTCGTTTATGCAGAAGCAAAACAATTAGAAAATGACTCTGAAAATTCAACTAATAGGAAAAAATGTTTTCAACAGTTTGCATTAAATTTGTCTACATTAGATTCCAAAAACACTAGCTTGCCATCTATATCTTCGATAATAAACATCAATAATAATATAGCTCTTGATAAAGTCAATCCAGGTACTACAATAGTAGATAATAAGCTGATAAGACCCGTTTCTCATGAAAAAATGACAAGAATAATACCTCTGGTTCCAGCATTGGAGCTGCAACACAATAGAAGAAAACAACAAAACAAACATGATATGCTGAAAAACTCACTAGCTAATTCACAACTGATTAATCAACAGGAAAGTGAATTATCCCATATCAAAAATGAAAACAATCATATTATTCCTAAGCCTGTTTGGATTCATCCTAGGTTAGAAATTGATGCAATTTTAACATACCAGGCGTTGGTTGGATCGGCTGATGTATTAACAGAATCGTGGGATCTTGTTAAAAGAGTTATTTTTGCCGAAAAATACAACTTCACACTTCATTTAAAAAACAGAATTATAGATAAAATGGATCTTAACTCAACTGAAATTAATAAAGTTGTTGAAAAATATGTTGTGGAAGTTGTTAGAGCTTTAAATGAAAACTCGCTATTGACATCTAATGTTACAACATTTTCATCTTTATTAAGGCTACACAAAGTTCAGGAACTTATTAGAATTTTTGTTAAATCACAGCCTAGCGTCATGATACTGAGCTTTAATGGTTGTGTTTTCGATACTATTGTCATTCCTTCATTATATAAAATTGTTGGTGAGCTCATGGTTTTTGAATGTTCCATGGGCCTGCCCGGAGATTGGGAGGGAAATGTCTCAGATGGAGGTATCCAGTTTAGAAAGTATTGCGATATTCTAAAACGTACATTTTGCATGGTTGCTTTATCAATAACTTCATTTTTGCAATATAAGAGTTTATTCAATGAATATGGTATTTATGATGGGTCACTGAAACTTTTTAAATGTTATATTGCATTTCGTAATATGTCAATTGCTAACCTTTCATTATTAATCAAACCATTGATTGAACTTCAGGAAAATGGGATTGGAAAGATGGTGAATTTTGGACTTTTGAATAGATTAATTAAATTGGGCTTGTTCAAAGAATTAATATTAACGTTCCTATTAGCAATTTACCAAGATTCAAATTTAGACATTATAATAAACTACTCTTTACTATACAGCGTTTTGGATGGTATTTATAATTATTATCAAACGCTCAACAACAAAGACCCTGAAATGGATTTAATTTGGGAATGGTTTAGATATTTATCTATTTTTTATAGGTCTTGCTCAAAAATTGATGTTTATAGTTATGAAATACAAGATGAAGGTTTTGAGGATGTAAATTCGGACTATAACTTAATAAAAAAATTTAAATTTGATGATTATTTTGATCAGAATGAATACAATAAAATTGAGATTAAGCCCAAAATAATTCAAACAGGAATTTTGAATAACTTGCACCATATATCTAGCAATGATCAAGGTGTCATCAGAGCACACAGTAAAAAAAGCGTAGAGAATGCAGCCACTAGTTTAGAAGAGGGAGAGCCAAATACTAATGTGGATAATTGTGATGAAGAAGTTGAGAATAGTCATAATCATAGTGATATTGCCGAGCAAATGCTAGAAATACCGAAAAGACTGCAAAGCAGGCCAGATATTATTGATAAACCACCAAGATCATTTACTGTAAGTTTTCATTTTGCTGAGGATCATATAAATGAAGAAAATGAAAGCGATGAGGATTATAACGCTGGGGATGACCTTACTATTGATAATCATTTAACTAATATGAAACCTTTACTGGGTCCAAATCGGGGAAATTGTGACGTAAATAAAAGCTTTAATAAAATTTCCACTGAAAAAAAAGATGATAAAAAATATATCAACAATGAATCTATTCTGAAAACAAATCATAAAACTAAGAGACAAATTATTATTAATCAGTCAGGTGTTGAGATTGATTCTTTAACAGGATTAACTGTAGACCAATCAGTTGATATGACACTTAAAGAGAGAGAACAAGTTTTTGATAAGAAGGGAAAGATTAGGGTTCCGCATCCTTTGGATATTGATTGGGAAAATTCTAATGGTAGGCCTTCAATCATTGAGCTCAGTTTTGGTATTCCTATATCATTGTTAGAGCTTATTGAAAGGACAGTGAAATTAGCAGACCATAAAAACTGGTGTCTTAGGAAAAAGATTTTTCCCAGAAACTTTCCTAAGTTTTGCTGTGACTTAGAAGATGATTTAACAAACTGGAAATTAGAATGGGATTTATACTCAGATGAGAGAACTCAAGAAGGAGAGTTACACTTTTACACGTTATTTCATAAAACACTCTATCATTTAACTATTGCTTTCTATAATAGCATTTTGGTGTTTTTTTTTCGTTTAATCAAGGAAATTAATCCAAATTTACTACAAGATCATGTCATCACAACAATAACACATTTGGAACAATTGAGAACATTAACACTACGTAGTGATTTTTTAAAGGATATGAAAATACATCCACCATTTTGGTGTTTTTTTATTTCGGGTTCTGATGCTGTTAATACAGATTTGCAGTACAGGTATGATGAGCTTGCTAGGAAATGGTTTGTTGCCGGAAATAAATGGATTGGTAAACAAATCATGTTTGAGGTTTGGCGTGTTAGAAACTTGAGCCATGACAACTCCGAAATTGAAGAAAATTCATGGTTGGATATAATTAAAGATTGGGAGATTTCGGGATTTAACTAAGATTCGAATAATAGAAATATAAATTTGTGTTAAGAAATTTTTTTTAAACCATAAGTTTATTGCAAATATGTGTATTTATATCTAAACCTTTTTATTTCAAGCATTACAAATATCTCAAGCATAACTAAAAATATTGAAAAAATAATGAAGGAAGCGAGGTTCGAACTCGCGCGGACGTATGCCCAACAGATCTTAAGTCTGCCGCCTTAGACCACTCGGCCATCCCTCCAATTGTTGAATAAAACATTGGTAATTATGTTTTAGACTGCATATTTTACTAATTAGTACAATAATGATATTGTCTTCACTACTTTTTTTAAAAAATTTAATTTTCAATGTATTTGGGTACTTTTTAACAAACCGAATTTTGAAAAAACCCCTTAATATATGACTTGGAGAAAATCATCAAATAGTACTTAAATACAAAGTTTTTTAAAGTCAATCTAAATTTAAAGATTTAGAATTACTCAAAAAAAAGGGTTTAATAGTATCTTATCAAATACCAAAACGTGTAAAAATTGCCCACTTTTTTAAGAGTTGATAATCTAACTCTGACTTTCACAAATTTATTAGTATTATTAAGCTAAACTAAAATTAAGAATTATAAAGCAATCCCAAAACATATTATATTATATTGGTGACCCTGAAACAAAATAATAAATAATGAAATATATAAACCAAAACTCAACGTAAACAAGTTCTCGGTATATTAAATACTAATAAAAATAATAGAAAAATAATAATAAAATTATATATATATTAGTGTTGAAATCTGAAATCCAATCGGTTGGAACTATCATCTTCTGTGATGATAAGGTATTGCTCTTTTTCATTATCTGACATGCTATTCCATATTTTTTCTTTTTTATGGTTTAAGTACATATAAAACAATTTAGCAAATATTATTAAGGGAATAGAAACAACAGCAAATCCAAATAATATTGCATTACCTCTATGATATAATGGTTTGTCGTCAGTACGATAGACATTGGAAGAGATAATTGATCCACCTTGTACAAACATATTGTATACTGATGCAGATACTGTTCTGTTTTTGATACTGTATGAATTTCTTGAACATGCTGAAACAATGATGGCATGCACAAACGGACTTC
>JAJMLC010000196.1:0-15795 GCA_030569495.1 Pichia cabralensis
CTAATCATTGTAACACCGGAGATAACGCATGCATCAGGGAATCTTTTGTACATTGACCTTTCAATACCTACACCGTTCTCCAAGAGGACAATTGCAGTATCTTTGTTATATATATTTTCAATCATTTTTTCAACTGGGTTAACATCGGGGATATTCTTTGTAGTGATGACGATATAGTCGAAAGGCCCGTATTTTGCAGCTCCTTCTTCAGCAGACTTGACAACGTGGTTTGGCTTGAAGTTTTCAGTTCTGCCGTAGTCCAGGGACTCGATAGTGAAACCGTCACCGTTTGCACTCAACACGTCGTAAGACGATCTTGCTACTGCTGTGACTTCACAGTGGTTCTGTTGCAGGGTGTATGCAGCAATGGAGCCGACACCGCCCATGCCGATAAGCAGGATTTTGGCCTTGTATTCGGTAGACATCTGGTTACACAGGGGAAGAGAGCAGACTACACAGGAGCAGGAAGAACAGGGAAAGCAGGAGGAACAGGAAAAGAACAGGAAGCTGTGAAAACATGCTGCCCCGTTGTTATCGGCAACGGTTTCCTCTACTTCGAGTCGCCCAAAACGGCAACTGCCGCAGCACAAAATTTCACTTTTCCACTTGTTGACTTTTCCACTTTTCCACTTGTTGACTTGCTGGCTTGCTGGCTTTGCTGGATTACTGGAGAAACTGGATTTGGTAGCAGTCCTCCTTTGTAGGCCGCTTCTCAGGGAGCACAAAACGGCCGTTGTCCTCCATGGTGCGGTACTGGATGAGCTTAAGCATGTTGTTGAGCACGGTCAATGTAGGAATTGCAACGTTGTTACGTTTGGCAATTTTAACAACGTTACTTATAATAACTATGTATTCAACGTAATTACCGTTCCTGACATCGATTAACATGGATGGTGGATAATAAACACCGTCTTCACCTCTGATCATTCTATCAATTAAATCATCTGGTAATTCAATACCTTCAGATTTAGCAATTGCTTTGACTTCTAGCATTGCAGGTCTAACAATTGTTTCCATACCACCAAAAATATCAACTCTACCAGAATCTAAATTTAAAATTGCGCATGTTGTATTAACGCATGTGTTATACACCAATTTCCTCCATCTAGTCAATTTAACATTTTCCTCTAATTGTGCATCGTTATTATTATTTGAATAAATTTCAATAAATTTCTTACAATTATCAATTTGCATTTGTTTATCAATATTATAATTAATAAAAGGTCCAAATCTTATAACATCTTTACTAACGTGCTTAATAGTATCGTCATATAATGTTGTACCAATCATTGTAACACCGGAAATAATACAAGCTTTCGGATATTTCCTAAAAATAGGAATTTCAATGCCGATACCGTTTTGAATTAAAACAATTGTTGTCTTATCTTCATCAAAACAATCTTCTAGCATATCAACAACTGGTGAAATATCAGGTATGTTTTTAGTCGTAATTACAATATAGTCAAATGGCCCATTTTTCTCCATACCTTCCTTACTTGTCAACACGACATTTTTCGGTCTATAGTTTTCAATTAATCCGTAACTGCATGATTCAATTCTGTATCCTTGTGTTGTCAATTTCTCAATCGTGTTAGGTCTGGCCACTGCTGTGACCTCGGCTTTACCAAGATGCTCTAAAGTGTAGGAAACAATCGTGCCTACACTTCCAATTCCAATAAGTAACACTTTCGGCTTGCTCATATCGTCAACGTTTCTATGCAGCTACTAATTCACTACAAAAAAATAAAAAATAGAAAATAAAAATAAAATTATCCATATCTCAAACCTACGTACATAACGGGGGGACAAGGAAAAAATGGGAAAAAATGGGTAACAAACAGGAAACAAGACCGTTTTCTGCAATCAACTGACGCCCTCCGATTTCCTAATTAGGCATCCGCACCAGGAAAAACTAATAATTTTTCTTTTTCTTATTTGGAGGCGCGGGTGGCAAATTTAAAATGCCCCTTCTGGCCCCCCATTTTCGCCCCATTTTCGCCCCCCCATTTCACCCTCTTGACGTGTCCATCAACGACAATATCAGCATCATGATCAACAGATGGAGACTACAGCAATATGCCACAAACAACCATCTCGTCAACTGCGTGCTCAACACCGTTTTCGTAATCTGTATAAAGATACGATCCCAGGGCGTAATTTTAGAATTTATCCGTTTCGTCTCCATTATACGAAACTGCTCAATAGGATGCAAATCATTCTCATAATCTGACATGTACCTGCTTTCGATATCATTACCGTGTTTATTGCCAATGCTATTATTGCTACTGTTTTGGTGATATTCAAGAAATCTGATTTTCTCATACAATTCCCTATTATCAGTTTTCAATGAGTTGATCTCCCTTTTCAATTCAATTACCTTACTAAACTGTTTCTTGTTTTCATCTTCTAATTCTTTATTTTTCTTTCTAAATCTATCTCTTTGTTGCGTTATAACAGGTAGTATAGAACTATCTTTGGAATTTGTCTTATTTTGATCCATAATTACACTGCCACCGGCAATCGATAAAGCTGGGGATATTTTACCATTATTATTATTATTGGTATTATTGGTATTATTACCTCCGGCAATTGAAGAAATCATTGACATCGTCTCCCATTTATCGTCATTATTATTAATACTGTTACTCTCATTCTCGAAATTTAGTAAATTATCTTCAAGTTTGGAATTCATCTTTTGTAATTTGGTGACTTCGCTTTCGTAGTTTTTAACTTTATCATTTAATTGAGCTATTTCATTATTCAATTTATCATTATTAATTCTTAATTCTATTAAATCATTGTTTAATTTCTTATTTCTTTGAACAATAGCTGATTCAATTCTTGTAGAACTTTCATTATTGCTTATTAATTTTTCATCAGTCTCATCACTATTACCAACTTCATTTCCATTTCCACTTCCCTTATTGTCATCTTCATCATCAAAATCACCAAATTGAATTTGCTTTAATATCTCAAGTTCCTTTTTAATGTCTTCATAATCACTTGAATTTTGTTTGAATTTTTTCAAATTTTCAATCTCAAAATTTAATTGCTTTATATCCCTTTTAAATTTATTACCTGTATCAACAATTTCAGTTTTTAATTCATTATTAATTTTCCTTTCGTGTTCAATTTTAGCAATTAAAAGTGAATTTTCTCCTTCTAAATTATTCAATTCTTTAATATTAACTTGTTTAATTTTCTCAATTTCAATATTTATATTCGATTTAGATAAACTGACTTCACGTCTCAATTCTTCATTTCTTGTCTCTAATGATTTAACTCTTCTCTGTGAATTATCAATCTCATTTTCTAAATTCTTAATTTTAATATCATCGTTGGATTTTATATCAGTATTTACTTCTTCCTTATCTTCTTCGTCGTAATCGTCTTCATCAGTTTCACCTAATGCTTGAGATTTCCTTTTCAATTTAAGTTTAAGCATTTTCTCATTGATTTGAAAATTGTCAATCTGTTTCTGCATATTTTGAATCATATTATCTTTATCTAAATCTTTCTGAATCCAATTATTTTCTTTTTCTTCTAACAATTCTTTTAATTCATTATCTTTTGCAATTAACTTTTCATCAAATACTTTATTCAATTGAGATTCAAGATTGTTAAATTTATTTTGTAAATTATCATAATCTGAATAATTGATTAATTTTTCTTCTAATTTGATATTTTCTTCTTTAACCTTCTTCAATTCATTATCTTTAGAAATAAAATCTAAACTTAAACGTAACAAAGGTTTAGGATCAGGTGCATCAGCAATTGATCTGTAAATTTTGAAAAATAAATTCTCGATATTTTTATTCTTTTTATTTACATTGTCAATCTCATTTTGATATAATTTCAATAATTTGTTAAATTCATTTATTTTACAATCATCTTGTAATTTTTTGAAAACCTTCGTCTCCTTAGCTAATTCTTTACGACTTAGTAATGAGTTTTTTTGAATTTCTTGAATTTCAATTGCTTTATCGTCTAACTCTTTCTGTAAATTGGACAAGTCAATAGACGACCAAACGTTCAATGCTTTCTCGAATATCTCTTCATTGTCAACAACGTTGTTAACAACAGACATCACTGGGTTATTTACAAGCTTGCTATATAGGAAGAGCACGAGAGAAAGAAAAGAGAAAGAAAAGAGAAAGAGGGAGAAAGAGGAAAACCAGAAAAACACCCATCTTATGACGGTTTTTTTCCTTTTGCACACATTATTCGCTTATTTCCTGCGTTTCCTATCATCGAACAATAAACTCGATTGACTTGTGTTCCCTATAAATGAACTGTTCCTTTTCTGTGATGTGTTTGCATTCAATGCATTGCCAGCCCCTGTAGAAACCATAACGCTATTTCCATTATTATTACCATTACCATTACCATTACCATTTCCACTACCATTGTTATTTGGAATTACCAAATTATTCCGTTGTTGGTTATTCAATGACATATTTAAATTATTGTAAATTGAATTATTAGCACCGCCTAGAATATCCGAATCACCTTTATGAATTCTCCGTTTTGGATATTTCATTGTTGAACCCGTAAATATATTTTTAACTGGTAATTCATCAATTTTAAACCACTTGTGATTCATTGCATCAATTGCATTTATACGTAAATTTGGATCGTAAATTAGTAAATTCTTCAATAAATCATAACAGTTCACATCATTACCACCATTATTTGAATACCACGAGTTCAAATTGAATGGAAATAAAGTAAATCTTTGTAATTGATTAAATTCAGGATAAATATTAAGTGAATTCCAGTCATTTAAATTCGGAGTACCCAGAATTTGTAAAATTTTCAATAGTTGATTTTCTTGAAATGGCATATGTTTCTTATTATCAATTTTAGTTTCTTCACCTTTGAACAAAGGTCTCAAACTTAACAATTCTGCCAATATACAACCCACAGACCACATATCTATTGCAGGAGTATAATGCCTTGCACCTAATAATAATTCTGGTGCTCTATACCAAATTGTAACAACGACTTTATCACCTGAATATAAAGTTTGTAATTGGTTATCGAATTTTCTAGCTAAACCTAAATCACCAATTTTAACAATACCATTATTGGTAACCATTATATTAGCAGGTTTTAAATCTCTATGTAAAATCCAATTTTGATGTAAAAATGATAAACCTTGTAAAATTTGATAAATAATTGATTTTAACATTATTTTAGAAATATTCTTAATTTCAGGATGTGAATGATAATGAATTATTTGTAATAAATCATGTTCAGCAAACTCAAATATCATATAAATGCATTTCCTTTCAAGTATAATTTCCTTTAAAGTTGAAATATTTTCATGATTGATTTCTTTACATAGTGACATTTCACGTATTGCACTTTGTGAAATACCTGTATAATGTAAATTTTCATTATCTTTTGAATCGGATTTGAATTTTTTAATTGCATATAATTTATTGGTCGAACTACCTAGTTTACCAATTGCTTTATAAACTTTACCGTACGTACCAGCTGCAATGTATCCTTGGACGTTATATTTATCTATAACTGATATTCTAGCAGCATCTTTACGAGACCGATAAGGCCCTATAGTAAATATGGAGTTGGGTGATACCATCGACTGTGGATTTGACCTTCGTATTGGGTAATTGGGCTGTTGCATGGTTGAACAGAGAGGAGGACAAAGCTAGTCGTTTGATAATCAGTACAGTTTTGTGGTTTTTTATGAAAAACTATATGTGTTTGTGTGTTTGTGTGTGTGTGTGTGTTTTTCCATGCTTATAGCAAGAGAATAGTTAGGAACCGGGAGAGACCCTGTTTCCTTTTTTACAGTAGTCGGTGAAGGAGTTAAATATAAATTGTATATAATGTATAAAAGATAGGGCTAAGGCTAATTTCTTACTTCAGGAGGTATGTTATCGTTCTGTTTTGAGACGTCGTTTTTAGGAATTTGATTTCCCTTACGGAAACGTTGGAAAGGTTTCTTAATTATTCTTGTAATTGATCTAAGTACGAATTTATCAAAGAAAGGAGCAAACAGTATTGCAGATATCCATATAACTGGGGATAGTAATTTAATTAAAGCAAAAGCGTTTGCACCTGATAATTCAGCTCTTAGTTTATCACCTTGAGAGTCATCCCAGTTGGTTAAACCATTGTGCATTAACTCTGTACCTTTAACGACAAAATTTTCAGGTAAAGATGCTAAACTTATATCGAACTTGTTGAAAATATACCAAAGAAATAAGAATGGTATGATTGAGAAAAACTGTTGTAAAATTGCAATTGATAGAACAAAACCTGTTGGTCTCAAAAGTATGCAACGCATATACGGTTTTAGTAACAAAGGTGTTTTATTATAGTATTTGTTATTTGCTAGTGATTTAATTTTCTCTATATCTTCAATATCTGAAACTGTTTTAGCATTTTTGATTATTTTCATTTCCTGAACCATTTGTTCAGGTGCTTTCTTGATTTTAGAGTTTCTTTTGTAAATGAGGTAGTTTGTTTGACAAGCTGAAAAATTACGTAAAAGTGGGGGAAACAGTAATTTGTGTGCAGGTTTTAAATAACATTGGCTGAAAAACGATAACGGTCTCGTAGGGATATAAAGCTGTTTGAGGCTATACAGGGACATTTGTAGAATGCTATACGAGTAAGAGGGAGGAAGAAGGGAAGTAACAAGTAGGAGGTAAAAATCGAAAATCGAAAATTGAAAAAATAAAAAATGTGGTTGATATTTCTTCTCAGCATATAGAAGCCAAGTACTCTTTACGACAAGGACAAGACGACTCCAGAGACTCGTTTCTTTGCAAAGCCGTCCACTTAGGGTCAGTTTGAAACAAACGAAGGGCTGTTATATCCATTGCTGATGTCAAAGTAAATCTGTGGTATATACCAGCGGGTAGAATCAGTAAGTCGTATTTGTTTAGTAATACACGTATCCACCTATCGTTGTTATCACGTACGTCAAAGTAGCCTGAACCGTCCATGATGTATCTTATCTCTTCATCTTCGTGTAGATGTTCGTTAAAGAAGTTGGACAATTTACCATTCAAATCAGCGGTGTCTTTCTGGTTTAGTTTGACAATGTCTCTGTTTTGGTAATTACGTTCGTGTGCTAGCTGGTCAACCTGCTGCAGAGTTTCCAAGCGGTGGTATATGACCCCGAGTTTTGGCAAAGCGTCTAATGGGACACTGATTCCGGAGTCGTGGGGTTCAGTGAACGGTTCCTGTGAGTCCTGGTAGTAGTAAGCTCTGACCATTGTGGAGGGAAGGAATGGAGCAGGAAACGGGAGAAAGAGGAAAGAGGGAGGAAGAGGTTGTGCAGAAATGGTAATATGCAAATTAATAATCAACTACACACACACACACACACACATGTGCCAACCGCCACGTTTTACACAAAGAGCTTCACAAAGAGCTGCACAAAGAGTTGTACCAAGGGCTATATAATATTTTGACGTACGCAATTATTCTTAATTACACGTTTTCATACTATACTTATTATATATATTTTGGCTAATATATAACGTTTCTATTTATCTCTAATAAGATACTAAATATGAGTAATAATGATTCTTGTTCTATATATAAGATATTATATATATTATAAATGTTAATCACAATTAATTGAATAACAAAAACAACACTGCGCTAGTGTCCATCATACAGATCGACGCGACTACGTGTTACGTAATCATTCGAATACGAATATCACAGCTACACACATTGGCCACGGATGCAACACCTGCACTACCTGCACCACCTGCAGTCAGTCACTTGAACTGGTAGCCAAAGATGATGGCATCGCAGAGCTGCTCCTTGTCGCCGACGGCCATGAGTCCAGCGTTTGGGACAACACCGATCCTTGTGAAGCCAAGCTTGTCCCAAATACGGATGCTTGCAACGTTGTTGCTGTAGACGAGATTGAAGACACTGGACTTGTACCCGAGCTGTGGTGCCCAGGACAGGTACTGTGTGCCCATGACTGTGCCAGCACCCTGGCCACGATACTCGTTGTTGACGATGAATCCTGCATTGCAGACGTGGTTCGACCTCCCTGGGTAGTTAGGTTTGACGTAGAAGCAGCCAACCACCAACGACGATGGACAGTCGGTCAGCTGCAGACTTTCCTGTCTGGTGTGCACACCTTTCAGCAACACAGCTACAAAGTTCGGGAAGTAGTAGTCTTCAAACTGCTTCCTGGTGAGCTCTTCACGCTGGACGTACGTGTTGCCTTCTCTGATGATGCCGTTGAGCAGGGCGTGAGCGCATTCGACGACACATTCCGGTGTCTCTGCAATGCTGTTGTATGGCACAAGGGTGGCTGCTGTGCCGTCTCTCAGTACACACGGTACCGGTTCTGTAATGGCTGCCATTGTGTTGTGTTGCAAGCAAATGGGAGGAAAAGAGCTTGAAAGGGCGTTTTTTTTTTTTGTTTCCCCCTTTCTCGCCCTTTTCGCAGTTTGTCGCGGGTGGCAAATTTTTGCTTTTTCTTTTTCTTTTTCTTTTTCTTTTTCTTTTTCCCGTTTTTTTTTTCGAGCCGCGAATAGAATTACCCGATGCGGCAAAAATAAGAGGAAGAGGAAGAAAACTGCTCCGAAGACCGTTTCCAGCACCGTGAAGCTGTGCTACGTGAAGCACACGGTCGGACACTTTATGCCGTTTCAAGACAGTAGATGTAGTCCTGTGCTGTAGCTGCCACTCCGGTTGCACTCTCCGAAACAGCACAACAGAACGAGTCTGATTGTTTGGGCGTTTTTTTGCGTTTTTTGCGTCGTTGCCGTGTGTCTCGGTGGTGTAGTTTCCTCTTTTCTTATCACACTGTATATATACCCTAATCTATTTCTTTTCTTTACTTTTCTTTTTTCTCTGCTTTGTTTCCCCTTTTCCTTTTCCTTTTCCTTTCCCCTCCCACTTTCTTGCAGAAACCAGTTCGTCGGGGACAATATGGACTTGGATGACAGCACGTACCCGAAATTCGATCCGGTGTTGCACTTGATTAAACCGTCAAATGAAAACATAACAGTAAAGATCGATATATTTAAAGAAAACTTCTTATCAGATAAATGTAAACTATACCTTGAGCAAACCAACGACTTCAACTCATACCCGGTTTTCACACTAGAATGTATTAAAATAATCAACTGGGAAATTAACTCTTGGTTTAACAGTTTCAAAATTTCCAGCAACTTAAACAATTTAAACAATCTAAAAATATTTAACAATAATATAATAAATTTTGAAATTTTAAAATACTTACACAATTTACCATTTTTGTTCAACGCACTAACGAATAACGAAACTTTGAATTTACTAAGCAGCTATCTCGGTTTTGAAATAAATCCAATTTTAAACTATGAATTTGCTCATATTGCTTCCAAACGTGGAAATTTTAAAAATTTTAAAAATATTAAATTTAACAAAAATAATCTAAACTCAAAATTTATAATAAGGGATAAAAGTGTCGCATACCCTTTTATTTGTCTTATCAAGCTAAACAAAAATCAATTATCGGATAATTTTAAACTGGGCTACTGTATTTTGCTAAAAGGCAGACTAATAGAAAATTTAGCGTGTAAACTAATTTTGAAAAATAATTCAAATTTTCAGTCAATTCTATGTCCAACGTATGTACCGAAACAGGTTAAAAATTTCGAAGACATGAAAGACTTGTGTACTTTCAATTCTAAAAACGATAAGTCTAATCAAGCAAAAATATCGAAAAAATCACACTGTCAGACTAAGAATGATATTCTCTCAAAAAAATGTACTTCCAGTAACACCAGCAACGTTCAAAATCTGCAGAAAATTGAAAAATACAAATACTGGCTCAACAACTATTTCAAAGACTCTATAAAGAAATAGTTTCTCCCCCCTTAACCCCTAACCCCCTACTCCCTACTCCCTGGTGGACCCTCTCGTTTCACTCACCGACTCCCCGTTCCTCACGTCTTTTTATACCAGTTTATAATTACATATTAAGTTATCTAGTTCTAAATCAAAATTTTTAATCCGTATTGGCATCTCTAGATTGTAAAACGGGTTCTTCATAACGTAATCACCGTACAATTCGTAAATTATAGTCTGCACACGGCTTATATTTTCTTCCTTTATCAATGTACTTGTAAACAAAATAATTTTAAATCCTGAAACTGACTGATAGATAAATACATTGAATTTCTCAGTTTCTATCATCCTCAATCCTGTTCGGTTACAGTTTGTATTCAATTTGGAGTTAGAGTTATGACTGTTGCTTTTATTTTTATTGTTGGTTATATTCTTAGGCGTTAATTTCGATGCAATCGCATGGATACCGTGTAAGTTACTCGCAATAACTAGATAGTTGTTCTCGTCCTGTTTGCTTATGGGCGACTCGTTCACATTGAATTCTTTCTGGTATAGCAACGATCCCGACTTCGATATAAGGTATACTGAGTAAATCATGTCTGCACTGTCCCAGCTACCGTCCCAGACACCGTGCAGTCCAAACAGAATGTGCACAACACACAGCTTAAAGTGGTGTAAAGCTGTAAAAAGTGGTAAAGCAAGTGGAAAAAAAAAAAAAGAAAAAAGGAAACATCTTTGCGCCGATCGACGCGCCCGTTTTGCTCGCAAAAATTGCCTACAAAGTTGATGTGATCCGGGTGTTATCGGACATATCGATTATCGTCTACCCCGTTAACTGCACAGATCAGACTGAATCCTTCTTAAATATAATCACATCCGCCCCCCCTTGTCCTTTCAGGATACCACTATCAGGAAGAGACAGTCCCTAAATACATACAACCAACCATGAGTACTATGATTTCGGTAGCCCCTAAAACGACCATCAATAATGCTAATACTAATACTAATAACGGTAATAGTAATAATAACAGCAATAACACACCAAGAAGGAACAGTTCGATTTCTTCCAATAACACAAGAAGAAATTCTAATATCACACCTTCTAACAATAAAGATAAAGATATAACCAAAATAGTTTTATCGAAGCAATGGATTTTACCACCACGTCCGAAACCTGGACGTAAACCTAGTGAAGATATACCAAATTCTAAAAGGAAAGCACAAAACAGAGCAGCTCAAAGAGCTTTTAGGGAAAGGAGAGCTAATAGAGTTAGTGAATTAGAGGATAAAATATTAATTATGGAACGTGATAGAGTTATCAAAGAAGGTATTTTAAATAATGAAATTAAAAAATTGAAAAATGAGAATTCAAATTTATTAAAAAAAATTGATAACTTAGTTAATAAATTAAATATAAAAGAAAATGAAATTAGTTTAAATAATAAAGATAATGAATTAATTGATGAACTGATTAATTTGGAATCTCAAGGTACTGTACCTTTAAAAAGAAAAATTAGCAGTATAGATTCAAATGGTTCAACTAATTCAGTTAAAGAAATTGATTTTACAAATGCTTTCCCATTTAAGAAACAACGTAAAATGCCAAGTTTAAATAATTTATTTTTAACAAATGACGATAAATTAAATAATTATTCAAATAATAATGTTAGTGCTAATATCCTATTGACATCTGTTTCACTATCTAATACAAACTCTACAACAAATTCAATTGTTAATAATAATTACAATAGTTCCAATTCAATTCTTAATAGCAATCGAAATAGCACAAGTAGCAGTATTTCATTTATTAATAACAATAATAGCAATAATGCTAGTTGTAGCACTAAGATCAATAGTAATACTAATAGTAATCGAAATAGTGTACCATTTGAAAGTTGCGGGTTTTGTTCAGATGATACACCGTGCGTTTGTAAAGAAATTGAAAATGCTAAAAGGGAAGAAGAGAAAAATTTAGAAGAAGAACGTAAAATTAGGGTAAATAAAGAAATTGAGAAAAAGGAGAAAGAATTAATTTTAGAATTAACAAAAGATTATAATAATAAAGATTTAAATGAGATAAGTAAATGTACGGGTAATCCAGGTAGTTGTTTACAATGTAAAAATGATCCACTATCTACGCTATTTTGTCAAACAATTGCAAAAAAATCTAATGAAGAAAATATTGAAATATCGAATTTAAATAGCAGTACTAGTAATACTAGTACTACTGGTACTACTAGCAATAGTATAAATAGTATTAATAGTATTAACAATATTAAACTACCACCACCAAATATTAACAATAATAAAAATATTTCATTACCATCAATTGATAGTTTAAAACTTGAATTTCCACCAAAACAATATATACCAGTTGGCAATGCTTATAAAACTATTACAAATCATTTAAACATGAATGTTAATCAATTTAGGAATAATATTAATAATATAACTAACAATTTAAACACTAAAGGAATGTTTGTTGAAGTGGACAGTGTGGTGTCGTACTTGAGAGACAACGAGGAAAAGTGAATCTGTGACACAAAATACTACGGAAAAGATCAAAACGGAGACAGAATAAAGGATATGTGTAACATACTGTATAACATCCAATCAAAGAGCGCAGAAACGTCAGCAGCAGTGATCCCGAAGTAAGTAAGTACCCCGAGGCAATATCCAGAACCATGCTACATTGTATGTGCTGTATGTGTGTGGCAGGTTCCTTTGTCCCCTGTGGGATGTTCGTCTCTGCAACAAACAATATATAAGGTTACTTCACGTATGCAACATGGCTGAAACTTTGTTTCTCGCGAAAAAACTTGATAGGAGGAAAATTGCTATTTGCCTTTTTTTTTAACTTTTTCTTGCCACCGCCACCGCCACCGCCATCGCCACCGCCATCGCCACCGTTATTTTTACTGACATTTTAATTGTCGCGCACACACGTCGATCGGCGGCGGCTGCGGCTGCGGCTGCTGCTGCTGGTTCACTATTTTCCTGAAAGTGCTCAACCTCTCACAATTTTGCTTGTCGGTTTATATATAAGCTTGGATGTTATGCGGATTTACAGCAAGTTCTCTAAATAATAATTACACTCACTGCTGCAAATTCTCACCAATATCTGGTATACCCTCTTCTGCATTACTATAACTGATACACCAGTCGTCACATGATCGTTAAGGTATACATTTTTGGTGTGTTTTTTTCTTTTTTTTCTACAATCAACTATTTCAGCAACATCTTGCACTACACCACATGCGCATGCGTATGTTCCAGATATGTTTGGTAAATCAGAAATGCTTGCGATGTCAGGTCTTCACTCCGGGTACGTTATTTACAACATTTTTATCAAACGCATCTTAAGCAATAGAGTTTTTCAGGTGCTAATAAATACAGGATCTAAAAATCTAATTGCCCTTGATATCAATCAACCACTAGCAGTTCAACATTGTTCCATACCTCAGAGAAGTTTGGTATCCAGGCTCTTGACTTTTCCTTAGAGCCGATTTTGCCAACAGCTTGTTTAGTTGTTTTCACTAAGTTTACGATGCTTGTAAACTATTTTCTTGATCTGTCAGTATGAACCACATGTGTAATTGATTTACCCATTGCACATTACCATACATTATTGTCGCAGTGTCTTAAACTGAAGATCATGTACCAGACTCAACACTAATATTCCCACGTTTATACAATTGTAACATTTCTAAACATGTTACTTCTATGACCATAACTGTTTTTCCTGGCTTTGTTCGAAATCATAAGTTTGTTTCCATTGGTCACACCTACAGAAAACCCCAAACTCTCTAAAAGCTTCGTGATCTATCCTGTTGGTGTAGATCACAGTTTCTAAAAAAAAGCGGTACTGTACACATTGTCTTAGGAAAACGAATTATATAACTGCTCAGGCTGATCTTTAAGGTATCTTGCTTGTTCATTTTTATTCTAGGTGTGATTCCACTTGGACTTTCTCTCGTAATACCACGGTACTGGATAATAACCCTTCTAGCCTTAAATGTGGAGTTATGTTGTATACAATTGTTGCTAAGTAAAATGTTTCTGCTGTGCACACATCACTTTGGTCATTCAAATGGGCAGATAAACAATCATTGATATTTTTAATCAATCTTTGAATACGTCTCTCAACATTTCCATTGTATTCGTTATCCCCCGCTGGTGCATAATCCATATTGATACTTGTCTCCATCAAGACGTCCCACCCTTCCAGCTTGTTACTATTTGTTAAAACTTGTAAACATTTTCATTCGGTTCCCATGTCTGTGGTTATCTTTCTTGGAATTCTTCCTAGCTCTGTATATGGGCATGTCAAATACTGATTTGTTAACTGAGATATTTCTTTCCTGTTTTTTGACACTATACTAGTAAGATATATACTACAGTCGACCATAGCAACCACTGCAAAGACTGTGCCCGTTCTATCATTAACAGTATCCCGCCGTATCCAAATGTGAAATTTCAAAAATGGCTTTGGATTTCAGTTGGTTTCATACCCGCTGTCGGCTTTGGCTTTGCCGTCCCTTAACAGCTTTACAAATTAAACACTCTTGAATCTGTTGAATTGATTCCAGTGGAATATCAAAACCAACGCATTTACCATGTGCCCTTGTCCATAAAAATTGACATAATACATTAACTTATGTTCCATAATAGATAAAAATCAATAACTTTCATACAAAACCACAACTTCCATTGAAATATTTCTCTGGATAACCTGTACAAAATTCTCCAGTAAGTGATTAGTGTGCTCGATATTGTTATGACATCTTCCGACCTGTAAAACAGTGCAGAAATGTATCTTGCTCCTTGATTTAGTATAAAACCCACCAGGAAGTTGTTTTTTTGTATCCGTTCTAGCATGTTTTTGTTTCTAGAAACGTATGTACTGACATTGTTAGTATATATTAGCAAACATCCACTCTTTCCATCGAAGAAAGTACTGGACCAGATACCAGATTGTTATAAAATGATAGAAAGTTCGTGTATTTTAAAGCATCTAGCATTTCAACCATGTTTTGGACAATTTCATATAGTTCCGATATCGGTTGAACCGAATCTCATATTCACGCAGAAAGATTACTTTGCTTTTTACACATATAGTGTCTGAAAAGATACCGGTCTTTACATAGGACATATTCTGTGACATATTCCAGCTCAAGCCTTAGGGCCGTTAGTTGAAACTGACGTTTGAAAGATTTCTTAACATTGCAAGATGTTCTATATTTCTTTTTAGCTTTTGTTTGATTCAGTTTGTTACAGCAAACATAAGCTGTTGCACCCAGCTGAATTGAAACCTTGAGCTTTTATCTTCTGCAGTTCCTTCACCTGCTCCAGTTCCTGCTCCCGTACCTGTTCCTGCACGTACAACCGTCGCTCTGGCTCTGGCTCTGGCTCTGGCTGTGGCTGAGAAGCACCATCGCCCGTCGACCGACCCCAGCCCCAGCCCCGAACCAAGCCGCTGGCAGTTTCCGCGCGGATCCTGTGCAGTCCTGTTCAGTCCTGTCACGGCTCCCCCACAAAACAGAGTTTCAGCACAAAAGAGTTTGCGTTAGTGCAAAAGTATAAAACGGAGGATAATTGGACCGAGGAAAATACAACATGAACAAGACAAACAATGTTACACCAGAGGGGAACAAGCTCTGGAGAGCAAAAATAATTTCTCATAGTGAAATTTTAACTTAGTCAATAGTATCAAAGCTTAGTAAGCCTTGCATACAGTGAAAGCGAAACTGAAACTGAACGAGGAAGAGGAAGCATCAGCAAAAGCAAAACCATTAGCAAAAGCATTAGCAAAAAACCAACTGCCAACAGCCAGCAGCAACACCCTTTCTTTTTTTTTTTTTTCCTTCCATTCTTTCTTTCCCTCTGCGATAATGCTGATTAGCCTCTGGGGTCATCTGCAACACACGTATATTTCCATGCTATTTCCTCCCCCCC
>JAJMLC010000197.1:0-10361 GCA_030569495.1 Pichia cabralensis
TCAAAAAGCGACCAAACGATTCCTCAGCTCGTGAATTTCCAAGTGAAAAATCAAATTTTTAAAAAAATCATCGCATTTTGAAGGGTATCCCCTTGATTTGGAAAAACAACACAGCAGCTCAACCTTTAAGCTTTATAATTATGGAATACCAAAAGCACAAAAGTTCCGTCCTATTTTGTCTATTTGGCTTATTATGTATCAATATATAAATGCTTCAATTTATTATTATTATTTGTTATGAATAATTGTTCGGTTTTATTACACAAATAGATATTCAAATTTATTTAATCTAAGCAAATGGTAGTCTCTGCCTTTCATATGAGAAAAGGGGATATTTTTATCTGGAGTTAAGCCTATTTTAATTATTTAATGAAAAATAACACAATAAGTGTTGAAAAAATCCAGAAAAAAGAGCATTCAGGACTGCAATTTCGTAATTTTATATTTATTTTTGCACTGCATATTTCTATTCTTAAATCATTACTAAATCACACTTTAAAATAAAAAATAAAAAATAAATGAAGTGATATACGTTGATTAAGTAAAAAACTTGTTTCTAATAATTTCTATAATATTATTCTTTTGTTTGAAATTGTTTTGACGTAAATAGATGCATTTTCAAGGGTATATATTTTAGAAAAGGGATGGGCTGGTTTAATATCTTATTTTTTGGTGTTTATTTTACTTATTAAAATATTACCCATTCTATTTTTTTTAATACCATCCTTTCCTAGTTATTCCAGTAAACAGGTATATAATTTTTCTAAGTTACCCAAGGCAGTAACTCTTTAAATTCTCAATGTATGAAACATCGGTAATGTTTTGAATTCAATCAAGCATAAGCATTTATTTCATGTTATTTCTCTTTGAGTAAATTAATCTGCCATTTAGTTATGTCAAAAAGATAAAAAAGGGATTATGGCAAAGACATAGTGGAACTGTGTTCAGAAATGTATTGAAAAAATTCAAAAATTTGTTTTTAAACTAGTAAAAGACTGATTTGCATGACATTTTTTTGTGTTGTGTTGAGTATGCTTTAGTGACAAAAGAATTCTGCAATTGTAATTACTTTGTTTCATAGTTTATCTTATATGAGTTATTCTTTATTTAAATGAATGTTGTAAAATGCTGATAATACTTTCGCCTGATAATTTTTTCTTGAGTTTTATTAAAACTTAACAACATTTTCAGTAAATGTTAAAATAAAAATTGTTTTCCATCTTTTCTCAAAAAAACGAGAATTTTTACCTTGTTGAAAAATTTTAAAGATAAAAATGTTTTTTATGCGGTTTACAATTAAAAAGAAAAAATAAATTTGCAATCAATTTCGGCTATATAACCTATTACGGATAAGAATTCTAAGAAAGGTTATGATGCTAAAAATATATTTATGTATTGGATTATACAGAAATTCTTTTCAAAGGATTTTACTATTATCATTTGTTGTAGAATTTTGAGCTAACATAACTTAAAAGTCGAACTAATAATTAGTATATTCCTTTTATATTGATATTGCGTTTTTTTTGTTATATTTAAACTCCTAAAAAATTGCAGTTTCATATATTTATAAATAAGTTTTTATAATTACTTGTAGCATATTACTTCAAACAATAAAAACAAATACTTCAGTATTTTCCAAAAGACTTTGAAATATTTTAAAACATGTTTGTAATATATAAACAGTAACATCTTTATGTGATTTAAATGCCTATTGTTTTATCTTTCAGCTTATATTTTTGTAATATAAATTCTGAAATTAGTAATATATAAATGAGCAATTGTTTTTTAATTTGATCCCAAAATATTACCGAATTAATATTTACGAGTAAGATAGCCTTAATAGTTTTAATTAAAACGAAAGTGTAAAACACTTGATAATGTTTCTTTAAAGTAATAGCATTTAACGCTTATGTTATGGGAACTCTAGTATCACTTATAAAAAAAATAGATCTTTTAGATTTTCTATGATTCATTGATAATAAGCTGAATGTACCTTTTTTTTCTATATTTTTCTATTTATTTCATATTGCCATGACAAATAAGAGACAGTAAAAAATTCAACACTGATATTATATAGTGTTTAAAATAGTAAAAATGGTCTTTATGCATTTAAAAAGTGACGATATAAATTAAACTTGATAGCTTTAAACGAATAATAATCATTACTTCATTCTGTTAATAATAATAATGCTTTAGATCGTGAGGGAGCACTAATAAGCTTGTATTCGTAAAGTTTTGACTTCTCATGTGAAATTTGAAAGAAACCCTTAACTGAAAAAGACCGCTTTTCAAATAAAATTCAACTGACAAAAATTTTCAAAATATATATAGCGTCCAGTTTTTCCTTTTTTTTTTCTTCTTTAAATACGTTCTTCCCTTTTCTCTTCTCCTTTAAGTATTCCAAGCCCTTACCTATGAGTCTTCTTTCTTATTGAGCCCAAATCTATGTTTGAACACAATAGGAATACAAGTAGGCACAACTGAACATGGCATAAAAAGTGAGTTGCATTTTTTATTGAACCATGGGTTGAAATCTCTTAAAAAGTGAAACAAATTTTTTTTTATGATGAACGAAATACATTGAACGCTTGACTACTGAAATATAAATTGGATGAGAAAGTGTTATATCTGATAGAAATTTTTTTGTTTTGCTATTTAAAGAGGAATTACTGTAGCTGTAAGTTTTCATTGTAAAATTATAAAGGCATTATAAAGACTTAATACTCACACACTGTATATATATATTAGTAAAACTTCAACATTAGATAAACATACGAGGAATTGTATTATCGAATGTGCAATTTGAAATAAGTTTGTCATTTTCAAAAGCTTTACGATTATTTACTAGATAAAAATTATGCTCATCTGACGTTAATTTTGTTTCAGTTTCCAATTTTATTTTCCAGCCATCTGCCTCTCTTCCCATTTCATATGTCCAATCACATTTGTTTTTAGCTGAAAGAGGATCATTTGGATTTATTTCCCAAGTGTTTTTATTCAATTCTCCAAAATAAAAACCAGATAATTCTTTGTTATTGTCGATACGAGTACATCCACCATCTTGTATGTCAGTTAATGTCCATTTATCTTTTCCATAATCATAATCAATTTTTTTGATACGATCATATGGTCTGATTTTGTTAAGCTCAATATTTTGCTTCATAATTGTTGGCTTTCCAAAATTCGGTGCAGAGACCTGCATCTCGTTATTAACAATTGGCAATGATAATGAGCCTGAATATAAACTCATAGTAGGAATTTCAGGGGAAGGCCATGCCTGAGGCCAATCACATGTTGATAACGCTATTCTTAATTTGTGTCCTTTTGCAATTTTAATACCTACTGCATCTAGCTCCACTTTAACCTTGTACTTTTGCCCAATTTCAAGATAAGAAGGAAATTCATGTGATTCTCTATGTGTCAAATTTAATTGCCCCCATGAAATTAAGACATGCTCACCATCATCTGGGTACAAATCTACCAATCTTACTGAAATATTTGCTAATTTTTTATTTGAAGACACCTCTAACTCGATGAATGGAAGTCCCATCAAGTTATAATCGGTTGTAAAAATTTCTGAATCAAAACAAGTACATTTCGAATCTTCATTTTTTTGATCTCCAGGGAAATCTCCCTTAAATCCAAATGGGCAATATGTTCCTCTGAACATACCATGTGATAATGTACCATTAAAATTAATTTCATAATCATTCACAGGCTTGGTGGCTAGCTTCATTGTATTGCCATCTAAATTAAAAGTTAAATATTTCTTTTTCAGTGTTTCATTTGAAGAAAACCATTTCCCTTCACGATACACATATGAGTCTGCAATGGAACAGGGATCTTGGACATACACCGTTAACCTAGGCAGCTCGAATTTGTTTTTATCATCTGGATACAACCATTTTGAAAACCATTTGACTGATAATTGTTGATAATCAATTTTTGGAGCCGGTTCTGCCATTTCTGGATACTCGTGTACCCATGGCCCAACAATACAGCATGAGTTTTCATTGGGCAAACTATCTGCCATTCTAAATACAGGATTAGTATAACCATCTCTGAAGCCACCTATAGCTAATATTGGGATATTCAAACTGTTCCAGTCCTCACACACTGAACCATGCTTCCAATATGCATCTCTAGTTTGATGTTTTATCCAATCGATTAACATAGGAGGAACTTCTAATCTTTCTAACCAATTTTCTTTCCATTTATCACCTACAACACGTGGATCTTGAGGTCTTGGTTGGTACACGGCCATTGTAGAACCCCACCATAACATATCACTAGCAAGTAAACAACCTCCACGATAATGTACATCATCCGAATATCTATCATCTGTAGACATCAATGTGATAATTGTTTTCAAAGCAGGATGTTGTTTTGCTGCAACTTGTAAACCATTAAAACCTCCCCATGATTTACCAAACATAGCTATGTTCCCATTGGACCAAGCTTGAGCACAAATCCAATCAAAAGCTTCTAAGGCATCATTCTGTTCAATTTTCAAATATTCATCTGTTAAAGTTCCGCTAGAATTGCATGCTCCTCTCATATCGATTCTAATCGAAATAAAACCATTTGCAGCATAAAACGGATGTCTAATCGAATCTCTTATAATTGTAACATCTGTTCTATAAGGTATATATTCAACCAATGTAGCATATTTCTTATCCCTGGATTCAAAAGAACCAACCGGACACCAAGCGTGTGCATGTAAATAGTTTCCATCCTTCAACTGGATTCTAATATTGTGAATTTTTTCAATATTAAAGGGTAAACCATCTCCTGTTAACACTTCAGTCAACGCCTTTGGATTATTGTTCCTAACATTGAATGCCATTTTTGTGCGATTTAAGAAATTAAAGAACAGATTGAAGTTAAATACCTAAATAAGACAATATATACCAGTGTTAGGGACAGCTTTTTGTTATACCAAAACTTTTTATAAAGAAAGAATGATTGACAGAATGCAAATTTATTGATGGAAATATTTTTTGTATGAAATTCAAAATGTCAATAAGATTTTCATCGATAATTGTTGCATATTTCGTGACATGCTTAGTGGAATGATTAACCTTATTAGGTCATAATATGTGTCCGGTCTGCTAATCGAAATGCATCTCCGCCTTTATCAAAATGTTTACGCTTTTCGTTAACGTTAAGTGTCTTGTTATCTTTCAACGGTCGCTAGCAACTTCACTTTTTTATGACAGATATAAAGCTATTAAAATTTCCAACTGTTTGATATATTATCAGAGCTAGCGGATCCTGCTATTATCATCTTGATTATCCAAAATTCATATTGCATCTTTTATCCACAGCGTGTATACATATTATCGCCACACTATCTGCTATAACAAAGCTTTGTTGAAATCTATTGTTATGCTACTCACCGCGGTAATCGGCCGAACTCGGCCGATGTACCCCATAAGTCACTGTTTATATTAAATTAAGATGACGTCTAAGTTTTTCAATTGTTTTATTTCGGGCAAGTAGAATACCATTGCAGAAGCGTCAACTTTTAGATACAAAAGAAAATTATTATGCAGTGGATGTCTTGGATCAGGCGTGTTTTGGAAGTGCTCAATCAGCTATGGTTTTAAAGTTTCTCAGCTTCTTGGATCTTATTTAAAGATTTGATTGTTTCCTTTCATATCAGTTTCTGTTGATGTTTATCATGTTTAAGTTTATTTTCAAAATATCATATAAATGTTATTTTCACTTTCTGAGTGAACGCTTTTTAATTTACTCATTTACCAAGCGATGAGTGATAAAGACAATTACGAACTGAAAACAACTGACATTTCAGAGAAAGATTTGAATTATGTTAATTCTGCAGATTTTATGGAACAAGGTGTTCCTGAAAAATTTGAAGGCGATTTAACTATAGTTGAAGATGGTGATCTTGCATTGAGTAAAAAAATTCACTTAATCAACAATGCTATTGATGAAATTGGATTCACCTGGTTTCATGTACAATTATTTTGTATTGCAGGTTTTGGTTATTCAGTAGATTCTCAAATGGAAATGATTCAATCCGCTGTTAAAACATATGTTGATTATCAAATGAAAGGTGGAGGATATCCTGCTGCTACAGAAGTTTTCTATGCTGGTTTAATCGTCGGTTCAATTATTTTTGGTTTTGGTGCTGATTTGATTGGTAGAAAAATTGCTTTTAATTCTTCATTAATTTTAACTTCCATTTTTGGCTTTTTCACTGGTGGTACTTCTAGTTATGCAATGTATTGTATTTTTATGTTTTTATCCACAGTTGCTGCTGGTGGAAATATTGCAACAGATGTTGCAGTTTTCTTAGAGTTCTTACCTTCTAAATATCAATATTTGAACACATCAATGGCAGCTTGGTGGGGTGTTGGTCAAACTATTGCTGGGTTAATTTCTTGGGCATTTATACCACATAATTCCTGCTCTGATCCTAAAGATTGCCCTTCAAGAATGAACAGAGGTTGGAGATATTGTTGGTATACCAACTCCGGTATTGTTTTAGGTGCCGCATTATTACGTCTTTTTGTTTTAAGATTGAATGAAACTCCAAAATTCTTAGTTTCTACAGGTAGAGATGAAGAAGCATATGAAGCTATAATGAAAATTGCTGACAAATATAACAGACCTTGCTCACTAACTCTAGAACAATTGAAAGCATGTGGTGATATTAATCCATCTTATTTCAGGGCAAATAAAACAACCGGCTTAAATGATGCATTAAAAAGCTTATGGAGAACTACATCGACAAACGTTAAAATTTTATTTTCAAATAAACTTGTTATCAGATCTACTTTACTAATTTTAACTTCATGGTTATTTATTGGTATTTCATATTCCGTTTTCTACAATTTCTTATACATTTATATTGCATCACATGGTGGTAACACCGGTAGCAGTACTTATATTGTCTACCGGAATGCTACATTAGATAACTTTGTTGGTATATTTGGTCCAATTTTAGGTGGCTTTTTGATTCAGATTCCAAAAGTTGGAAGAAGAGGTACAATGGTATTTGGTGCTCTATCAGGTATGGCAATTTTATTTGGTTATACAACCTGCAGAACCCCAAGTGCTGATGCTGGTTTTGGATCTGCAACATATTTTTTTATCAATGTTTATTATGCTTGCTTATATGCTTACACCCCAGAAGTTTTCCCAACCAAAGCTCGTGCAACTGGTGTTGCTTTATGTCTAGTTGCTGGAAGAGTTTCCGGTGCTTTTGCTCCAGTTACCTATTGGTACGGTGCAAAAAGCGGTTCTGCAGTCCCTATTTGGGTTTGTGGTGCAATTATTGGCTCTCTTTCTGTTTTGGCAATATTTATGCCGTTTGAACCAAGTAAACAAAGATCTGTTTAGATTATGTCTGGTACATTTTCTTTTATTAGCTTTTGTTTCTAAAACTTTTAATTTCAAAAATTTTAAAATATCTTTGCTCATCAGATTTTTTTTCATGTCTTTCCCCGTTTCGAACCACTATATATATATACATGATATAAATCTATAAATATATATATATATATATTCAAATAAAATTTTGTTTTTATAAAAAAATGATTTACACTATTTATTTGTGTTTTTATACTTAAATCAAAAAAAACCCAGAACTTTTTGTAACCTTTTTAACAGACTCAACCCAAGAATCACCACTTTCCCATGTATTTTCTAAAATTTTCAAGACATCACCAGCAGGGAAGTTTCCACCCAAAAATTGAATATTAAATCTATCGTAAAAAAAAGCTCTATGTTCTTCATTAATTGATTCACAAGCGGCAATAAATAATGAAAATATAGAACAATTTTCAGCACTTGACGCCGATTCAATATCATTTTTGAAACATTTGTAAATTTTTGAAACAAGTTTTTGTACCTCTGGATTGGATCTGGGTAATTTATATACCCTCCGGTACAAATGTAATAACCCTGCATTATAAAATGCTTGATTAGTTGCATTTAAAACAATGTCAGTCTCTGTTGGATCTTCTAAATTTTTATGCGAGTTTTCGAATGCTTCGTAAGCCTTATTCAACTCATGCTCCCATTCAATTCCTTTAGATAAAATTTCAGTAGTAATATTCTCATTTACGCCAGACTGCTCTAGATCTTCAAAGCTTGTTATAATTGGAATCAATTTATCAAAAATTATTAAAAATTGGATATCAAAACCTAAAAACAAATCAATCTTAGATTTTTTTCTCATTTCATATTTAGAGAACACAAATTCAGGTCTATAAGGAATTCTATAAGTTTTTGGAGATATTGCCATCATTACCCCTATGATTTCTAGATATGCAATCCAGGACAACAAAAAATATTCGAAAGGGTTGTCATTTTCTGATATTGAATATTTTCCGTTTGGAAGTATCTGAATTGTTTTATTTTCTTGTACAAAAGATTCAAAACTGTTTCGAGCTAGATCTATCGTTTCTTTATATTTGTCTATATCTTTTCCTGAAAATATTTTTTGAGTACACATCATCAAAGCTGTTATACATATAACTTCACTTTTTAAATTAGAAGATGTTTCATTCAATGATGATGCAAGCCGTAGTAATCCTCTAGATATTAAAAGCTCTACAAGATTTGATGAATAGTTCTCATCATTAAGCACTAAGCTTCGATGCGTCAATGAGAATGCAATTAATAAATCTAATAAACAGTTATTCTCTTCAGCATATTTTGGAACTAGTTCATGCATTGGATTCATTTTATAAATTTGTGGCCTTGCTGCAACAATAAAATATGCAGTAAAATGTTTATAAAAATCAAATGCACTTTTATAATAAGGATGGTCCAATAAGTTATCAGGTAAGGGCAAAATAGCGATTTTACTCAATGGTATAAAGGATTCAATATTATATGGCAAGGAGTCTAACTTTTTCTTATGTAACAATTCTCCACTTACTGATATATTTTTATTTGGGTCAATATCGTGTAAAAGATGACCAGAGACAATAACAGAATTATTAGGAACATCATTTTCACAAATCTTTTTATTTAAATCTTGAGTAGACTTTAATAAAGCCAGCCTTCGTAATCGTTTTTCATCACTTTGAAGTAGTTCTAAATCCTTAATCTTTAATTTCTTTTTCTCTCTCATAAGTTTCGGATTTTGTAGAAGCATTTCGAATGAATAAATGCATTTGATATTACGTTTTGCACACCTTGAACATGTAGGTTTGATTTCATCACATTTAGTTTTCAATTTTTTACACCCATTACATCCAAGTCTACTTCTTGGTTTAACCTTAGAAGGTTTGTTCATATTTTGAACATGCGAAGACATGTTATATCCTATATCTAATTAAGGAAGTGATTAGTCACAGCTAAGGAACAACTAAATAAAATGGATAAATGATAATAAGAAAACAAATAATACCGTTTTATCATAATTCGAGGTGCACAGATGAAACAAAATTTAACTTATCATGAAAATTGGAAACATAACAAAACTTAATGAAAACCTTGATCTTGTGGTTTCCCCTATATTAATTCATCCTATCGATAATTTAATTTAATTCTATTAAAAATAGCCATGTCTGCAGGTGCCTCCCCATCCGAACAATTACTTGAAGCTGCACGTAGGAATAACACGGATCTTTTGACAGAGCTTTTAAGCAAATATCAAGATAAGCCTCAAGAAGCTATTGATTTAATAAACAGTGCAAAGGATTCATCTGGAAATGGTGCTTTACATCTGGCTGCAAAATATGGAAACTATGAAGTAATGGACCATCTGTTGGATATAGATGGAGTTGATGTCAACTTACAAGCGAAGCTGAATGGAAACACACCACTACACTATGCCGTGTCTTACTCTTTTGATGATCCCGAATATGCATTATTTGTAGTTAATGAATTAATCAATTGTGGTGCTGATCCATCAATTAAAAATAAGGAGAATTTAAGACCTATTGATGTGATAGGAAATTCCAATGAAGAGATTAAAATGGCTTTAGAATCTGCTGAATATGCAACTACTGTAGATCAAAATATTGAAGAAATTCCTGAAGATGATGATGAGGATGATGAAGAAGATGAAGAAGTATTTACGGAAGAAGAAGAGGAAGAAGGTGCAGAACAGGAAGAAGAAGTTAAACATTAAAAATTATCATGAAAATCTGCACAAGATACGAATAAAAAAGAAAACTCAACATATTGTAATTGTTTTGAGATATATACTCAAACCACAGAGAATTAAATATACATATATAAATATATATATACATATATTTGATAGAGATTATATATCTCAATTTATATTATTAAAATATATTATAGACCATTACTCCATTTTTTTAAAAAGATTGTAGTGTTTACACGTTTGTTTCAAAAAATTATACACCAACGAC
>JAJMLC010000198.1:0-10106 GCA_030569495.1 Pichia cabralensis
AATTTTTTAATTTGTCAAGTTCAACTATACAATGCAGTATTTTTTTTATAAATGATATTTATACATTAGAAAAGTATTAAAAAATACTGGATTTAATATATATACATTATTTTTAATATGATTAATTTATATATAGACTTTCTTCAGCTTTATAGTCTTTAAGCTCACCCGATTTTATTTTTTGTAAGTCTAAAGAACACAAATAATTCTTTGGAAGTTGAATACTGACATGTTCATTTTGTAGAATATCAAGCAAAGAATTTAATACTTTTTCCTTTTTTTGTAAGTATAATCTTCTCATTATAATTTTTAAGAAAAATGAGTTATTTTCTCTTTCAAATATTAAAACTTTGAAAATCTTAGGATATATAAGTAATAAAAATTCATCATTTAGAGTAACCTTGCTTTCTAAGCTGTTTTTTATTAATTGATTTTCACTAATAGATTCATTTGGTAGATTTAAATTTGCTAAAGAAATGAATTTCACAATCTCATCTAAAGTAAGAGTTAACCCTAGCTTGATTTTTTGAAAACACTGCAAAACTTCAGAAGAAAAGCTTTCAAAGTTATTTTGCAAAAGGTATTTTGTCTGTATAATTTTTTGTTCATCAAAATCAGGTAAAAATAATCCCATTTGATCCATGTAAGTATATATTTCTTCTTGTATAGAAACTATCTCCAATGTGTTATTATACCTTTTAATAATCGAGGTATCTTGGTTAGTTTTGCTTTTATTGCACATACTAGACAGTTTACCGATACTCAAATGCAATTTTCTATTTTTTAACAAGATATTTGACTTTAAAGTATCTAAATCAATCATTTTATTTTCCACTTGCTCAAATTTATATGTTTTGATATCATAGATCCATGAAAAATTATTCAAATTAGCATTCGAACTTAAAAATTTTTCGAGTAAGTCTGAATGTTTCTCATAGTTGTTGAACATGATGTTTATTTTATTGTTTGTTGAATAATATTGGAAAAGAGGCTCGGCAAATATGTAACCATAATAATCAAAAAAAGAATCAATTTCAAGTTCAATATCAGTAGATAAATTTGTATACTCAATTTCTGTGATTTCATTCTTTTCATAAAGATTTTGTAAAAGTTCCCTCTTACTATCAATTAGACAAATCAAAGCTTCAAAATCTCTATACTTGTTTACCAATGGAATAATATCATTTTGTTTATTTGCCAGAATAAACACATTTATCCAATTTTTTTTATTCTCATTTAATAAATTTTCAAGTTCTTGTTGTTCTGATTTCGAATTTTCAATTTTGTTTGAATCTAAATAACAAATCATTTCTTTCGTTGTATAATATAAGAAAAATGATAAACCAATTAATATTTCAGAATATTTTTGAAACAAAACATCTTTGACAATTACTGCTGACAGATTATAAAGCATTTTTGTGATTTCATTGATATTATAAAGTAAATCAAAATGGCCAAAACAGATAGTCGAAATACCTACCTCATTTAAATATTGCTTAATATCATCATCCACTTTTATAAATGCATCAACAAATAGACTTTTCAAAAAAATTGCCAAATTTAATATATCAATTTCATTATGAACGTTTTTTGCATCTTGCAAATAAACTGCTAGTAAATTAAGAACGTTTAAAGTATTATTTTTAAGATACGAACCTATGGTTCCTTCGAAACTTAAAGTTTGTAAAGCCTTGTCAACATTTTCATTTAAATTAGAATCCACAATTAGCTCATAAAATTTTTTGCTTAAAGATAGAAGTTCACAATTATTTAATATTTTGATTTTAGTTTCTTTATCTAGATCAACATCACAGCAAGTGTATATATAAATTACCAATTTTTTTACTAAGCTGATTTTTTCAAGTAAATATTTATCAACAGTTAAATTATCATTTATCATGTTATAATTATTCTCAACAATATCATTTAGAACATCAATTATTATTTTTTCCAAATTATCGGTATATTTTCCCAAAAACTTTTTAAAATTATAATCAATAGGGCTAATATCGCTATAAAATTTAAGATATTGTATAATATTGTTCTTGATATAAAAATCTATGTCTGATGAAAATTCTTTTGATTTGATTACAAGTTTGAATATACCAAAATTTGAAGTAAGGTAAAATGAATTATTTTTATTTTTGTTTTCATTTTCAAATGAATAAAAAATGGAAGTTTCATTTTTTAATTTGATAATTTGATATTGATATTGCCATAAATTATCATTATTAAGATTAAATAGAATTAATTTGTTATTATTTTTGACAATCATCGAATTATTATCAAGCAATGAAATATTTGGATTTATAATAATATCTTCTTGTGATAGTGATGGAATGATAACATTATTTAATATAATTGGATTTCCGTGATTATTAAAACTGATAATCACATTAAATAATTGATTAGATTGTAAATCTGAAATAAGGAATGCGCATATTTTATTAGAAAAGTCGTAGTCAAAATCCCAAAATTTTAATGAATTTGGGGAAGACAACATAACTTCCAAATCATATGTCGCTTCTAAACTAAAACTGGTACTTCCCTTTATATAATTGAGAAATGAAACGCGTCCCGATGACTCTAAAACTATTAAACCTTTATTAATTGAAGAAATTTCAAATGATTTTACTGAAATTATATGTGAGCTTCTTGAAAATTCACGTATGCTATAAGATTTTGATAACATGAAAGAGATTAACGGACGATTATTGAAAATTTCGTTCATATTAATTGAAATATTACTAAATTGGTCTCTTAAAGTAATATATACAATCCTTTTCTGTGATGTAGTAAATAACAAACTATCATTTTCAAATAGCTCAATATTTGTTAAAAATTCACCATTGAACAACTTTATTCTTGAATCTAACCGATTTTGTAAGGCGCTTAATGAAGGAGATAACTTAATTGACTCAAAAAAAATCATATCACCTGTAATTGCATCTACAATAACCAAGTCAGGTTTTAGTGGATTGATCGGATTTGGAATAATTTTACACAATGGAGTAACCCCATAAACGTTAGCATCGTAACAAAATTCAAAAGCGAATGGATAAACATCACCGCTTTGTTTATGTTTATTAATATTATTATAATAGTTGAAAACTAAAACTCTTCTAGAGGTTATTAGAACTGAAATTAAATCTGTCTCAACATAAAAAGATACAATTGATTCATCATCTCTTAATTTTGGTAAGCTCTGTTTATTTGCTTTGTATATTGTATAGAATGGTGAATCTTTAAGTATCGAATTATTGTAACTGTCATTATATTCATAATTTTCATTGTCGTAAATAGCATTCTTGTCATTTATTTTAAAATTAGAATCATCATCTAAACGTGATGATTTAGAAAATCTATCTGCTGTAAATTCAAATGATTCCATTGAATTTATGAACTTTGTTGAGCTGTTTTTACTTCCTGTATAACTGAAGGATCAAAGAAGGCAAAAAATAAAGCAGTAATTTTTTTTTGAAAAAAAAAACAACAGAAAACAGAAAAAATTCGCGAATCTTGAAAAATTTTTTTTGAAAGTTTTCTAAATTTTTTTTTTCAAATTTTTTTCAATCTACTTAATAATGTAATGTAATATAAACTGTAATCATTTTTAACAAAGCCAATAATAGATGATAAGATCTACAAAACCCAAGAATGCCCGCTCTAAAAGAGCAGTTGAGAAGAAAGACTCAAAAATTGTTGAAAATACTAAAACAGTACTTTTTTTACCAGGAAATTCAACTAATCAATCATTACGTGATATAACAGTTGATTTAAGTGCTCTAAAAAAACCATTTATTAAACGTTTTACAAAAAAAAACAATATCTTACCATTTGAAGATTCATCAAGTTTAGAATTTTTAAGTGAAAAAAATGATTGTTCTTTAATTGTACTTTCAACTAATAATAAGAAAAGACCAAATAATTTAACATTTATTAGAACTTTTGATTATAAAATATATGATATGATTGAATTACAAGCTTTAAATGATTATAAACTTTTTCAAAACTTTAAGAAAATGACTTTTCAAATTGGTTTAAAACCATTATTTAGTTTCCAAGGTCATATATTTGATATAAATCCAACTTTTATTCAAATCAAATCATTATTTTTGGACATGTTTCAAGGTGAAAAGTCTCCTTTACAGGATGTTGCAGGTCTACAATATGTTATTTCAATTTCTGCAACAGAAGAGGATGATAATGACTCTACTATATCTAAATTACCTTTAGTCCATTTTAGAGTTTACAAACTGAAAACTTTTAAATCAAATGAACCAAAATTAGCCAGAATTGAACTTGAAGAGACTGGTCCAAGAATAAATTTTAAAATTGGCAGAATTCAACATGCTGATCCTGAAATGGAAAGTGAAGCAATGAAAATTCCAAAACAATTACAACCAAAGGAAAGAAAAAATGTGCAAACTGATGCTGTTGGTGATCAAGTTGCTAAAATCCATGTAGGTATACAAGATCTAAGCAGATTACAAACTAGAAAAATGAAAGGTTTGAAAAGTAGATACGATCAGGTTGATTCAGATAACGATGATAATGATGACGAAGAAGAAGACAACTTTGTTGATGCAATAAGTGGGGATGAAGAAACCAGTAGTAATGAACCACCACGTAAGAAAAATAAATCAAAATAAAGTAAAGACAATAAAAGCGAAACTCTGTTTTAGCTTATTGAATAAAATAAGCTTAGTTTTCCTAGTCGTTTGACAGCAAGGCAATGCATTTATCTATCGTATCGGGCACATATTTCCTTCTCTTTACCTCTTTCTACATTGATATATATATATATATATAGTATACAGTATATAAATTAGTAAAAATTTTCATCATAAATGTCATCACTGGCATCTGGTTTTTCACTCAAGAAGGACGACACATTACTAGGGCCTTTAAAAAAGCAATACTTTTTTAATAAGTTTTGATAGGTTTCTGAATCAACCATATCTGATGATATATCATTTATATAATCATTCTTTTTTTCATCATCTTTTTTTCCATTCTTCTTTTCATCTTTTACTTCAAGATAGTTCGTTTTGTTCCTTAAACCCTTATCCAATTGTGCCCCATCACTTTTATCCGAAATATCATTACCTTTAATAATATTTTTGGGTTTTGATTTTAATTCTTTGTAATTAATTCCTCCTTTATCTTTAAAGATTTTCAATTTTTCAAAAACTGATTCATTTTCATTTTTGATTTCAACATTGTCTTTAGATGGTTTCCCTTTATTATGATTTTGGAAATTATATTTCAATGATCCATGTTTAAAATTCAAAGAAATTGGCTCAATATTTTTCTCTTCAGTTTTATCAATTGAATTATTATTTGTTTGATTCTCCAAATTATTATTTGAAAAATCTAGTGATGCGATGATATTTTTGGCATCATTTTTTTTATCAAAGCTTTTTGATTTTTTTAGTGTAGATGATTTAACAGTATAATTTGTTGAACTTTTTTGATTCTTATTTTTTAAGTTTACACTATTATCAAAAACTGCAGTCTTATTCTTTACATTATGCTTGTCTAAGTTTTTACTCAAAGTGAAATAATTGTCTTGTTTTTTAGAGCATGATAAATCACTTTCATATCCACTTAAATCATTATGTATAAATAGCAAATTATAATTTTTCATATAATTATTATCCCAATACTCTCGGCCACCAGCAGTATACTTAATACAAAAATCTATCTTTGGATAAGCGGAAGGGTATATACTTATATTAGTTTTGAAATACGATGATAATAACACAGGCGTTGATAATTCGAATATAAATCTATCATAGCCTGATTTTTTCAACACTCTGGGTATATCTGAGGTATATTTTGCATCAACATTAATAACTGTAACCCAATTATCAACTGTATATCTAATTTTTACTGTTTTTGTAAAATGCAAATTTTTAACAGCAATTTGCCCAATTATTAAAGTTTTATCTAAATTCAAAAAACAAGTTTCTAAAAATACTGGTACCTCACAATCTACTTTATCTCTATAAGAAATAGACTTAAAATTTGAATTTTCCAAGTTCCAATTTCTAATTGTTTTTTTAAAAAGTTCTGCACTTTTAGCCGTATCTAATGCAACATAATCTCTTGAAACTTTATAGAGATTTTCACATAAGGATTTTGTATACTTGTAAAAGCTATCAGTGTCATTTTTGCCCTTTTTATCATTTGTATTATTATTTTTGGTTTTATTGTTGTTTTTTATTCTACTCTTGAAATTTTTAAAATTATTATTAGTTTCAATTTTATTTTCATTGTCATCATCAGCATCATAATCATTTTCATCATCATTATCGTCATCATTATCACTGTCATATAACTGATCAAAATCAGAGCTATAGGGTGAGTTATCAGCACTTATAAAATTTGGCTTATCCTTTTCATTGAAATATTTTACTGATATATTGTCACCAAAATGCACTTGTTTGTACGTCGGCGTAGAAGGCATTGACGCAGCACCTGAAACTCTAAAATTGTCATTTAATTTTAGAGAAGATTTGACTAGTTCACCTGATTTCTTCCTAACCAAAGGAGACGAATAATTAAACAAATTTAAATCGTTGAAATTAGTTTGCGAGCATAATGGCGAAATTGGAGAGTCTGAATCAAAAAAGTCAACATTTCCATCAGTATATCTTTCAATATCTTCATCAACAGATTCAATTGAGTCTTCTAAATTTTCCAAATTAGAATCATCTTCGTTAAAATTATTACTAGGATTCACAATATTTTTATCAAATGATTTCCTTGAATTCAACAGAGTATTTTGTTTCATTATATTATTGATGTTTATATGATCACTCATTAATTCAGATCTAGAAGGTTTTCTAATAAATGACAAAGACAATGGCATATAGTTTAAATCAACTGTATCATATAAAATATTTCCACTATAATTTTCGTTTTCATCATCATCATCATCATTTTCATTTTCATTTTCATTTATTAAACCATTATTATTATTCTTATTATTGGGGTATATATATTTTTCATCTGAATTAATTGATTGTGTATCACCAACATTATTATTAATATTATTTTTACTAGTTGAGGTTGAACACTTATCAAAGAACAATTGAGTGTTATCTTCATTTTCATTTTCGTTTTCATCACAATTACTGAAAATAAAATCTTTATTATTTATATCAGGATCAATTGAACCTTTAGAATTATCTAAGCTTTGATTAATCTGTACCGAAGTTCTCCGTTTACTCGGAGATGGAACGTATGGCATCTTTATTATTTGATAATTATTGAAAATCAAAGAAGTGAAAAACAATTAAAATATATTTAATAGCAACAATCACAGATAAACACACACATATATATATAATATATATATATATATATATACTTTGCTGTTTTGATCAACTGTCAGAAAAAAGTAACCAATTTATCCTATGCTGCAAATGTACAATATATTTTCAGAGACAGCTGATGCCTTTTAAATATCATACAATCACATCACGTGACTATATGGATTATATTTTGAATCGTGGTTTGAATTTCATTTTTAGTTTATATTTAGTCGGAAAGAAGAAATAAAGTAAACTAAATAACTAGGAAACATGCCATGTTATGAGAAAAGGAACAATAATAGCTATAACTATTCTTTATGGAATATTTGGGTGGCTTCAACTTTATTGAAAATATTGCTTTTCCCAACGTATCATTCAACCGATTTTGACGTTCACCGTAATTGGTTGTCGATTACTTCACTTTTACCTTTAAAAGACTGGTATATTGAAAACACTAATCAATGGACTTTAGATTATCCCCCATTTTTTGCCTACTTTGAATGGTTCCTGTCTAAATTTATACCAAAGTCTGTAATTGATGATGGTTGTATATCTTTAGTACCCATTGGTAATTATGGATTTAAAACAGTTATATTTCAAAGATCAACAGTTATAATATCTGAGATATTGTTATTTATTTCATTACAATGGTTTATAAGTATTGCTAAATCTCCTAAAGAAAAAAAGAAAAATTTTGTTATTTCTGCTTCAATTGTTTTATCTCCTGGTTTATTCATAATTGATCATATACATTTTCAGTATAACGGGTTTTTATTTGGTATATTTATTTTATCAATTATTAATGCAAAACTGAAAAATTATCTACTCTGTGGTTTCTGGTTTTCAGTACTTTTATGTTTTAAACATATTTTCCTTTATATCGCACCAGCTTATTTTGTCTTCTTATTATCATCATATTGTATTAATAATGAAAATTTAAAATTTAACTTATTAATTAAAAATTTTAATGATTTAAAAAAATTATTTAATGATTTATTAAAATTAATTAAATGGTTAAATTTGTTTAAACTTGGATTAGTTGTTTCATCAGTTTTCACGGTATCTTTTGGTCCATTTATTTATTACGGAGTTTTGAATAATCTAATTTCTAGATTATTTCCCTTTTCAAGAGGTTTAACACATGCCTATTGGGCGCCTAATATTTGGGCTTTATATTCATTTGTTGATAGATTGTTAATTTTAATTATTAAAAAAATACCAATTTTTTACAAATTATTAAATCATAAATTACAAGAAAATAATGAATCATTAACAAGAGGATTGGTCGGTGATGTAAAATTTTCAATTTTACCAGAAATTAAACCAAATTATACATTTTTATTAACATTATTCTATCAAATTATGTCTTTAATACCATTATTTATTCAACCAAATTTTCAAAGATTTATTGGTTCAATTTCTTTATGTGCTTATTCATCATTTTTATTTGGTTGGCACGTTCATGAAAAGGCAATTTTATTAATAATTATACCTTTAACGTTTATAATTGTTGAAGATAGGAAATTATTAGTAATATTTGAATTATTAACATCCTCAGGTTACATATCATTATTCCCTTTACTTTATGGTACATCTGAATGGATTTTCAAAAATTTAATTACATTTGTTTGGTTTATTATATTTCAAACAAGTTTTAGTGAAGTTACTCATATATCAAAATCAAGAAATTTTTCAAATAATAAAATTATTATATTTGACAGGTTAAATTTTATTTACATGATTTCATTTATTCCACTATGTATAATAATTCAAATTTTAGATATTGAAAGTAAAAATTTTGAAATTTTGAAGAAACTAGAATTTTTAAGATTAATGGTTTACAGTGTTTATTGTTCTATAGGTGTGATATCATCATGGTCATCTATATCTTGGTTATACTTTCTTGATGATTCAATATGGGTTGAAAAAGTTGATTAAATCAATACAACATCGGGATTTGATTAGAATAGAATTTTCTTTTTTTTTCTTTTTTTTTTTTTTTTTCGATTTTCAAAAATTTATATTTTATTGTTACACATTGTATATATATATTATTGTATTATTTACTAATATATCGTGCGGATTAAATCTATGCTATATATCAGTTGATTTTATCACGGCAGGTTTATATTTATTATCTGATACATTAAGTAGACCATACAACTCGTTAACAATGTCAAAAGCTTCAAAGGTAACTTTCATTACAAGTACTATTCTTTCAATTGCAACCATAGGAGGTGTTTATTATATGGCTGAATTTGAGAAAGATCAGCTACAAGAAGGTCCAATTAAAGATAGACAAAGATTAGAAAAACGTGCATTAAATTCCAAACAACAAGCAAATCTTGAAGATTATGAAAATCAGAAAAGAATTTATGCTGAAATGGAGAAAGTTCAACCTCTTACAGGTGAAATTATTGAAGGTATAGATAGTAATAATAAGAATAAGTAGAGGGGGAAATAAAAGGAGAAAAAAAGAGGAAAATATTTAAAATAAAACAATAACAAACAATCATACAACTCAGATCTTTAATGTAAAAATTACAAGTTTAGCATCTTTCAAATTCATGTATATAAAAACCTTTCATATTTTCAAGTTTACGTATAGTATTAAAATTACATACATCATGTATATATAGCTAGTATATAGTCAAAGAGCATAAAGTGGCGTAAGCCCAAACTAAAACTTTTTCTTTGTGCGCCACATAAAACTAAGCGCACAAGCAATTTTTTCCCAGAAGATGAAAATCATTTTTGAGAAAGGGGGGGGGGAAAGAAAAAAAG
>JAJMLC010000230.1:0-40962 GCA_030569495.1 Pichia cabralensis
TACTGTTACATCCACTTACGTTTTAGTTGTCGTTGAAACTGAAAACACAACATGTACCTCTGTTGATCCTAATCATAAATATACCACTATAACTACTGAAGGTTCTGGAAATGATTGTAATACATACACAACAACTGCGGCTGTTACAATTCCAGTAACTGGAGTTGATGGTATTGTTTCATCAATTGCCACTAGTGCTGTTCTTATTTATACACCACCTGCATCTTGTGATGTTATTCCTACTACTACATCCATTAACACATCAGGTTGTGGTTCAACTACTTTTACTACTACCGTTACTTCATTATTAACTGATAGTAATCCAGAACATCCAGGTTTAGTTACAGGTACTACAACATACGTTTTAGTTGTTGAAGAAACTCCAGCACCAATGTGTAATCCAAATGTTATTACTACTACAGAAGTTGCATCAGATTGTCAAGCTACTACATTTACAACCAATATTGGTACTGTTGATGATTCGGGTAAATATATTAATGCAACATTAGTCATTATTGAAACACCAGCTACTGTTTGTAATGAAATTCCAACTATTTTCACTACATTACCAGCAACTGATTGTGAAGAAACTACTGTTACATCAATTGTTCCAACAACTAATTCATTTGGTGTTTCTGTTAATGGTGTTATTATTGTTGTTAAAACTACAGATTCTACATGTACAGAATCAATCTCTTCAAAAGATCCAATTTATGGATATACTACATCAACTTCAACTGGTTCAGATTGTTCTTATCAAACATTAACATCAGCAAGTACTACTATAGGTACTGATGGTGTTCCAACTATTGTCGATAGTATAATTATTATTGAACCTGCAGCATCATGTAAATCAACAGAAACTGTCAATTCTACTGTTACATCAACCATTTATTGTGATAAATGTAAACATACTACATATGATAATGTTATTACAACTGTTACAAACAATGTTACAAAAACAACCACTGTTTGTATTGTTGAAACACCAGTTTCTAATAACAATGATACAACATCATCAACAGAAGGTCCAAATGCAACATCAGCTCCAACTACTTCACCATCAATTCCAGAATCTCCATCTACTGAAACAACCACAAATTCTAAAGATTCTGATTCTAATTCATCTGAACAACCAACAGCTCCAGGTGGTAATCCAGTTAACCCAACTGATAATACAACTGTTAGCCCAACTGGTACACCAAATGGTACAACAAACGGTACATCAAACGGTACAGCAAACGGTACACCAAATGGTACAACAAACGGTACACCAAATGGTACAACAAACGGTAATCCAAATGGTAATCCAACTGGTACACCAAAAGGTAATCCATCTAACCCAGATAATAATAATACCAATGGTACAGATTCTGTTACTGTTAGTAAGCCAAAATCAGATGAAACTACAACTTTACAAACTACACCAACTAACACAGTTACTAATCCAAATGCGCCACCAGCTAATGATATTGTTGAACAAACATCAAGCTCTTCAGGTGCATTACCTTCAGACTACTCATCAGTTTCAATTTACGATGGTGGTGCATACAAAGCAACATCAAGTATATTCTCATTTGTTTTCGTTATGGTTGCTTTTTTGCTTTAAATTTAATTTAATTTAATTTAATTTAATTATCGTTGTTATTATTATTATTATAATTGTTAATTAGGTACATTTCCGATTTCCGATATTGTACATTTTTGTTTTTCATGAAACGAGGGGGAAAATATAAGTCGATTGATTTCAATTTGATTTTCAACATTTTTTCAATGGTTTCAAATATTATTATTATAAGGCCTAATAAATTTCATTAGGATTTCAGGGTTTTTCTTCTTTGCTTACGTCGTCTATCAACACACATATGTACTGTATATATACATATATGTAATTTTTTTTTTTTTTACAATTAATATCTCTTTTTCAAAATTATGTATATATTTTCTATATATATTTTACATGTGTAAAAACATTTTATAGAGAATCTTAGATATTTAGTTTTTAAAACAATACCGTAAATAAAAGCAAGTGGTTGAAAATGTAGAACATATACGGTTCTTTATCGATTAACTATTGCTATTAGTATTATGTATATATATATATATATGTGCGTGTGTGAGGGACGGGAATAACAGACTGTGTTTATAAAAAATGCGTGAAAGCAAAAAAGAAAAGGTATTTTATGAAATGATGGTAAATTTTAGTGGCTAGATGGAGTAAAAATAATGATGAAGAAAGGGAATTATTCAATTTTGGACATATCTACTTTACCTGTTTCAACCCAAGCAGGATCGATAAGAGAATTTTTTTCAGTAGACATTACTTTATAAGATGATTTAATTGTACCTTCAGATACACCAGTTTTTTCACTTATATCAGATAAAGTAATTTTTTGATTAAATACTAAAGCTGTAAAATAAATTACAGTTGCTGCAATAGTTGTTGGAGATCTACCTTCTAAAACGCCAATTTCTTTTAAATTTTTAGCAATTACTTGAGCTGAACTTGCTACTGAAGGAGATATACCTAAATGAGAACAAAATCTACCAACCAAATCTTCAGGATTTGTATGCCTTGTATTAATACTATTATTTTGATAAGTAATTAAACCACCTTGTTCTTCATTTTTACGTTGAATAATTTGATTAATTGCTTTAAAAACTCTACCAATTTCTTTACGTGGAACATTTGTTAAAGCCCAAATTTCTTTAAAAGAACGAGGTACACTTGCTTTACGACAACCTAAGAAAATGGCACCTGCCATTATACTTTCTTGAGATTTACCTTTAAGAGAAGGGTCATCATAAACCAATTTATAAACTTCTTTTGAACCATCTTGAACAACTTTTGGTAATTGATAACCATCACACATTGAAGAAATTTTAGAAAATGCAGCTTGTAAAGTATGAGTTTTTTTATCAGCAAAAGATTTAGATTGAGTTCTATTTAATTCACGAGCTGTTTTAGTTGCATCCATACCAGTTGCTATAACAGTATTTAATTGATCACCATCAAGAATTGAATTTGAAGCTTCACCAACTCTTGAAGGGTCATCACCTTTTTGATCATCATTATTAAAAGTTCTCCATTCTGAACGTGTATCGATGATTCTTGAACAAAGTACCAAACCGCAAAGTCCACAAACTATATCACCTTCACTGTGTCTTTCGATAAGTTCTGGTGGAAAGACTTTACATTCAGGACACGATAGTGTGACATTCAAATTGACACCACGTGTTGGTCGATTTGAAGCAGATACTGCGGTCATCGGATAGGTAATAGTAACGGGTGCTTTATCGGATACGAAAGGCACAGCTAAGAAGGAAAGAAGAAGAGAAAGGCCAGCAGACAACAAGACCAGAAGACCAGAAGGCAAAAAAAAAAAAATTTGTTGATTTTCGCCAAAACGAAACATGTTTCTCGCGGAGAGGGAAGCTTCTGGAAATAATTAGTATACACGGGGGGATTACAAACGAAATTTTGTTGGTGTTTTGCGTAGACAATTCAGCAGCCACAACTGCCGTAGTTATCGCCATCTACATGTATATTGACAGCATCAGTATAGTCGTCGACAAATTGCATGTTTTCTTCTTGTTGTAGTGCACTACGTGCAACTATATCGAAAGCTTGATCGACATTTACTGCTTCTTTAGCACTAGTTTCAAAATATGGTAGATTACCTAGTTGTAGACATAAAGATTGAGCTTTTTTAGAACTAACTAACCTTTTAGAATCTTCGACATCGATTTTATTACCTATAACAACAAAGGGGAAATTTTCAGGGTCTTTTATATTGGCTTGGATTAAGAATTCATCTTTCCAAGATTGTAGATTTTCAAAAGATTTAGGATTTGTAACATCGTATACTAAAACGCAGCAATCTGATCCTCTGTAAAATGCAACACCTAAACTTTGAAATCTTTCTTGACCTGCAGTATCCCAAATTTGTAGTGTTACAGCTTTATCGTCGATTACCATATCTTTTGGCAAGAAATCTGCGCCAATGGTTGCTTTGTACTGCTGAGAGAATTTCTCGTTGATGAACTGCTGCATGAGTGATGTTTTACCGACACCGGTGTCCCCTAGTATGATCACCTTTAACAAAGTCTTCCTTCTGTTCATTTCCGTCGTGTGCAGAGTGTGTGATTAGAGTATACAGAGAAGGCTAGCAGGGTAAATAGGGTAAATAGGGGGGTAAACAGGGTACATGTAAATACACAGAAGCCAGCACAAAAAGAGGAATTGCAAAAATGTGGCAATTTTCCCTTTTTTCCCTTTTTCTTATCGTCGCGCGCGCCGATCGACGCGGAGATGGTTTCTCAGCAGCTAGTTCAACATGTTTTCAATGCTGGCACGTCTCTTGATGTCGAGGAGAAGCCTGGACGTGGACTCGGTGTCGTCGCTGTCGCTGCTGAAGCTGGTGCCGGAGACGCTGCTGCTGTTGCTGTTGACTCGGATGTGATTCTGGGTGTGGGAGTCGCCGTTGGATATGAAAAACCGGGTCCTCGGAATCGACTTGTTGTTGATTGTAGCATTTAGGTATTTGTCAATTATCGCTGGCGGCGGTAGCTTGAACACCGACGTGTCCTTCTGGCTCGCCATTATCATCTGTTTGTATTTGATATTTTCTAAAACTAGCTTCCTCTTCTCCTCTTCGATTTCGATTTCGGTTACCGCTTCCACTTCTACTTCTTCCTCCTCTCCTTCTTCAACTTCCTCCTCCTCGATAGCTTCTTCGTTGTCATCGACGCTACCTGCATTATTTCTACACAAAGATAAGTAAATATCTTCGAAGTTGAAATCATTTTCAATATTCCTCACATTTTTCAAGTCTAACAAGTCATCAATTTTAGTAAATTTTAAATTTGGCTTGACTATCTTGATTATAAAATGTAAATATTTAATATACTCCACAGTTGATTGCAAAATTGTTAGTTTGTGCATGGTATTAGAATTTTCAAAATTTTTATTCTCATTGAATCCTTTGATTATTTCCTCTCTGCAAGCAGGCACTAAAAATTTTAATGATTCAAACTCTCTATTAATTTTAATTCTTCTCTTTTTCTCAATAATTGAGTGCTGAATTTTTAATTCCCTTTTCCTTTCCTTTTCTTCTTCGATTGAATTCGATGCTTTCCGTCTTTTCCTTTTCTTAATATTCGAATTGATATTAATCAATTCAAATTTATTACTAGATTCTTTGTCTAAAGGTACAGACAACGGTGAAATAATTGGAGAGTTTTTCAAATATTTAAACTTCTTGTAGTCTTTGTAATCAACAAATGATGTTGTCAAATAGTTATAATTGTTGCTGTCATTATAGCTATTGTGTTGTTGTGAATTCCTGTTGACGGCGGTATCGCTATTATTCAATGCATAGTTTGGTTTAAAGAGTGGAGGTGGAGGTATAATTTTTTCAGACATTGTTGACTACAAAGCAAAGCGGCTAGAAGAGTGCTGGGTCAAGAAAGAGTAGGAAGAAAAAGAGCAGCAGGAACAGCAGGAACAGCAAGAGCTGGAGCAGATGCACAAGTGGGAAAACAGGGGGCATCTTATAACACACACACACTAACACACACACACCCGTGCTTTATTAGCTGCACACGATGTCCTCAAGGCCTCGTAGCACACAAAATAGCAATTTCGAAACCGAAACGTGCCCTTATCAGTTCAGTGGCTTTTTCTTATCGCCAATTCGCTCTTTTTGAAAACAGAAAACTTTTTTTCTCTTTTTTCTTCTCAAAGAAAACAATTTATCACACGTGGCAGTCACGTGACTGCTGCTGGTCACATGTGCGCTGGTCACGTGCTATTCACGTGACCTGCTTTTTCATTTCTTTTTTCCTTTTTTTCCTTTTTTTTCCTTTTTTTCCGATTTTCAACGTTTTTCCACTTGTTGAACCCTTTTTTCTCCTTCTTTTCTTCCTTTTTTCACAGCTTTCCTCCGTCTCCTGCTTCTCTCTCCCTCTCTCCTGTGCTAGCCAGACACCTGCTTTCCCTGCCTCTTCCCCCCCTTTCTTTGCTACACACTGCTCTACCAAGGAAATCAAACAAACACCCAAAAAATTACACTTACACACTAAAAATGAATGACTCATACACTGATAAACGACTGGATATTAACTCTCACTTCCTGCAGATACTACTACTCTTAGACATCATCCTCTTGGACAAGCTACATAATCGCTCCAACATATCCTTGCTCTTGATCCATTTGCAAACAATCATAGATAACCATTTTGATAACATTAACAATATCAATAACGATAACTTATTCGACGAATACGATTTAGTAATGAATACAATTTTTAAACATTCAGAGTATTTCAATATAAACCAATTGAAAATCATTTATACAGATAATATACGCCCTATGTTTTCATCATCTGTTGATGTAAAACTTTTACTAAATTATGACTCAATAATAATTAACTTACTATGCTGTTCTGACTCTTTACAAGATTTTATAAAATTTAATGGGGTTTTCGATAAAGATTTAATTAAAAACAATAATTTGGAACAAGTAAGGTCTCACTTTTTGCTAAATGCTTTCAATTCTAAAACCAATACCAATACCAGTACTGTCGATTCAAATTTATTGTCAGATGAAAATATGAAAATTGTTAAATCTAAAAAATTCACTGATTTCCATATAAACAGATGGAACGCTTTAAATTTACTTGATAGACATATTTTTACTTGATTGAAAAAACAAAAAATTTCCCCTTCTCCCCCCCCCTCCACTTTTATTGCTTTAATTTTTACTTCTCTTAATACTTTATTCATCTTCCCTTTTACTCATTTGTTTATTTAATATTCCAGTCTTCTACATTTATTTCTATATATATATATATCCATACATACATACATACATACATACATACATACACACACAATTCTAACAATTCTTACACACGTTTGCTTCCTCTTTCCTTTCCTATTACCATCACACATTTCTTCGTGGACTATCTTTCTCTTTCAAAATATTCTTCTTTAAAACCCATTTATCCCACCCTTCCCTTAACCTGATTTTATATATAGCGTTACCCTTACCTCCATTATCCTTTTTATCTATTTCAAGTCCTTCAATCGCATCAACTACTAAATCAAATAATTCATCATCTCCACATGTTATATTTTGAACTCTGGAAAATCCTTTAATTATATCACTTCCAATAAAACCTTTATCATCCATTTGTTTCCGCAAATACATATCTTTACATAAATTTTCAACAGAAAAATAATATTTGATCTGTTTATTAAGTTTATTATATCTTTCATCTTCAAGCTTATCAGAATTACTATTACAAATATTAGGTGTGGTCACAATTGGTGATGTTTGTGCATACATTGAATTATTATTCATCATTGGAATCATTATAGGCATTTGTGGTGTATAATTATTCATTGGATTAATTGGTATCATCATTGGTAACCCATATCGTTCGCCTGGCCCACTTGGTATATTTGATCCTTGTGGCCCATTCACTACAATTGGTATCATATTTTGTGGTATTTGTTGTGACTGTAAATGAAAATGATATAATTGCGATTGCGGTTGTAGTTGTGGTTGTTGTTGCAGTTGAAATGATTGTGTTGATGATCTAGAAATCGGATGTATTTGCTTGGCAGAATTTGGAATTGCTACAGACGATGATGATAATGCAGTATTCCCAGATTTCGGAGTTCCAGATTCATGATATTTATTAATAGATTGAGGGTCTAAATTTATTGGATGTGTATTATAATATGGTTGCTGGTATGGTTGAGGAAAATAAGCCATCTGTCCAACTGGATTGGGATATGGATTAAAACATCTAGAATTTTCAATAGCATATGAAGGTAGAGGTAAACCCATCGTTGAAATGTTAGCAAATTGATGTTCATGTATTGGATAAAATTGACCATAAGTATTGGATGGACTCTGAATTGGTGAAACTTGTTGTGATACTGAATATTCAGATTTACAAGATAAACTACCGTCGTTACTTTCTTGATAAATTTCATTCACAACATTGTCTGAATTAATAGGAGTGTTTGTATTATTATTATTACCCTTTTGATTGCTACCTTTATTATTGATATTGTTACTATTACTGTTATCTCCATTACCACAATGGGGATTTGAATGATTCCATTTCTTATGATAGCGGCCTTGTTTTACACCGGTATTAAGTTGTAAATTTTGAAACGTGTTTGTTGCTTCCCTTAAAGATTTATCGATATCCTCTGCATTTGAAGATCTTCTTCTTGCTAAAATTTTCACATTATCGTTTTCTTTAAAATTATCTTTTTTTGAATTAGATTTATTGATATAATTACCTTTATCGTGTAAAACATTTAATGCTTTGTTTTCTCCAGCTTTCTGTGCACCTCGGGCAAATGTAATATGGGTAGTTGGGGTTTCGTGGTTATTATTGTTTTTTTTCAACTCGTTGATATTATTCCAAGGATTTTTTGTAGGAACAGGAGCAGGTTGAAGTGACCTAGATATATCATGTAAACTCATCGTGGCTTGTGTACACCGAAAACAGAAATCGTGGCAAAAGTAAAAGTAGAAAGCAAAATGATAATACCAAAACAAAAGCTGAGCCGCTTTAATAAATTAATTGAAACCTTGAACCCAAACCTAAATCTATTTGAACTACAGAATATTATAATTGAACAAAAGTCACACAAGGTATCTGAATAATAACTTGGCTCAAAAACGGTGGAAAAGCAGGGGAAGCAATCTGCAACAAAAGAAGAAGAAAAAGGGGCATTCAAGTAACAAAAAAAGCACATTTCACAAAAAGAAAGCGCCTTCAGCAAGAAAGAAATTCTCGCTAGATGTGACCTATGAATGAAAATTTGTTATTCTCTAAGTGTTGGTTTTATTCAGATAATTGTCCCTCCTTAGCGGGTTTGTCAATGGCGTCCAATGGCCACTACTAAATTGGCAGATGTTTCATTTGCATGCTCTGATTCTCTTTTTTCCACGAATATAACTAAAATCTCTTTGAAAACAGAACTTTCGGTGAAAATCTTATATATTTCATGTGCTTTAAATTTCAATTTGGTGAAATTCAGTTCTGATAACTCCGATTTTATAAACGTTATTATAGATGACAAAACTTTGCTAAGTATGATGGAGAAGGAAATTATCAAGGCTCCACAAAACATAGGATATTATGTTATTTTGAATAATGGAACTGATGGCTATGGTTTGTTAACACCTACAGCAGATTCCGTTATTTGGTGCATAAGATTGTTATCAAAAGATTGGGATATCAAAAACGTTCACACTCATGTTAACGTAAAAGATTCGGCAAATGATCTAAATAAACATAAAACTAGGAATGAAGGAATTCTAGAGCTTGCTGATCTTAAATCTAAATTATTGGGGAAAAATTACGATAAACCTTCAAATCTTATCATTACAGAATCTTTGAAGTGTATATTGGATGAGAGTGCAGCTTTGGACTATCCATCTTTGGAAAGTAAAACACATAATAAGCTACATGTTATTGCAATGAATAAAAAAGAAGACGAAGTTTTAAAGGTTATTGATCCAGTTAAATTTCTTGCAGATAAATATCTGTTAATTTTATATAATAAGTCAACATTACTTGAGCATTTTGTGAAGTCGTCAATACCGAAAATGCATTTACTTCGAAGAGACGATATACAGCTTGCCAAGGATTCATTACGTGGTTTGATCATTGGTTCTATTATTGATTTTGACAAAAGACATAGTATCGAACCAAGATATGATGAAAATTTGAAAATCAAAGAATTTAAAAACAGATGGCTAGATGATAATTTTTTACTGGATAGTAGTGAAAAAAAGTATAGAAATAAAGTGTTGGAGAAATTAAATATTTTAGAAAATGTCAGATTATGTGATGTGGCCGAATTGAACGATTTTTTAGACCAACTGAAAGTCAAAGACTTGAAACTCCAATTGCTTTTAAGTTTAGAATATTTAAAATTGCTTATACAATCTAGTAAAAATACTGATAATCATATTATTGGCAGTATAAATATACAACCAACCGTGAATAATATAGAAGTAAGAAAACCTGTCGTCAAAAGGAGACTTGTAGGGAAAAGAAAAAGGTTGATTCCTACTCTTCTAGGTACAGTGATTCCAGAATCACTGAATTTTGATGCAGATTTTAGATTAAATAGTCAGTCACAGCTTCAACAAGATCAAGAAAATAAGAAAAAGGAATTGTCAATTGGTGATACTAAAACATTAATAAACTCGTTATTTGACAAATTGTGCGTTTGGGATGCAATTATGGATATAGGTTATAAAGATTTGAATTCATCTTGGGGTTTTCTAACAAATTGTATTATACCATACTATCAAAAATTTCATAAACAGTTGATAGAAGATATGGCTGTTAAATGTAGAGGAACCACTATTATATTACGTAAAAAAACAAAGAAAGATAAAGAAGAGAAAAAACGGAAAATGAAGGAAAAAGAAAAGGAAAAGGAGAGAGAGAGAGAGAAAGTTAAGCAATCAAAGAAACAGCCTCAAAATATTAAAAAAATTGAGAGAATATCTGCAAGTATAGATTTGTCGCAGGTTAAACTCAAAAGGTCATATTCAAGTTTTAATTCAACTGTGGATTTATCAAAGAAAACTTTTGATATGGTTAAATCTGTAAGCTCGATGACAATGAGTACCGTGAATAGTGGGAAAATTACATTGGCACATCGTATTGGCTCTGTTGAATCTACAACATCTGATTCAATAAGTAGATTTACAAGTGAATCTTCAGAAATCAATAATATGAACACTATCAATAATTGCACTGATAATAATAATAATAATAATGCTGATAATAATAAAGGTTTTATGAATCATAAGAAACGGAAATTGTTTGGTCCTAATTTAAAAAATATGGTAGCACTACCAACCAAAGAAATTGAAGAATTAGACAATAATGACGGTGCCAAAGAAATACCAAAAGCAATACCAACATTAGAACCTCAACATCATTTTGTAAAAAATCAAATCATTGAAGAAACTCCAAGGAAGCCAAAAAGCAAACGAATGATAATTGAAGAAAAGATACCAATGGAAAAACTAGATAATCACGCATTTACTGAAACCCAAATACTAGAAACTCCTAGAGCCGAAAGAGTAGAAGTTAAGAAAGGTATTTTTGAAATAAGTTCGTCACCTTTAAAGTCAGATCAGCCTAAAACTGCTGTGATTATGTCATCGCCTGAAATTTTCACTTCTATATCTACACAGCAAACGAAATTAGTAAAGAATACAAAAAGAAAACTAAATTTTGAATAGAATAAAAGGCACAGAGAGACAAGAAAATAAATTATAGTATACACAGTTTAGCTTTTTTTTTCGAAAGAAAGAATGAAAAAAAGATGAAAAAATTTACAATTACATATTTTACTATATAGATGAATGAAAAATTATTTTGTAGCTTATTAATTGAGTTTAAGTTTCGCCAAAGAAGATACCATTGTAAAGTATGACTGCATTTGGTTGGCTCATAATTTGTTTTGTAACTAATTCGCCTACCCTTTCTGTCAATCTATCTTCCATTTCTTTAGTAAATTCTTCCTTTTTGTCGTTTTCGTTGTCTTTTTCTTTTTCTTCTTCATTTGCATTATTTTTTGTTTCTTCTTCCTTGGTATCATCATCGATTTTATGTTTCTTTGAGTTTGAAACTAATTCACCATCTTTTACTAAAACTGATAAACATTCAAGTATTTGATCTAATAAAATTTTCCTATTTTCACTTTCTGGTTCAAAATTTTCCAAAACTACAGTTGTCCAAGTTCTTAAATTACCTATTAATATAATTCTAATAACCTCAGAACCTAAAGATTTCATACCTAAAATTGCGCCAAATTGAGTTCCAATTGAATTTCTAGTTGTATTACTTAAAAATGCACGTAATAAAGTTCTAGTTATTCTGGGTTTTAAAGTATTGTAAGATGAGGAATAATTTTCAATAATTTTTAACAATAAGGAAGCTGCAAGTTTACGTACTTGGAGATGGCCATTTTTTTGTTCTTCATCATTAATTGGACCAATATGTTTGGCTAATAATAATGTAAGTATACATGGCATTAAAGCATGAATATAAGGATCAAGGAAAATGGAGTTATTTGAAATCAATGAATAAATTAACATTAACATAGTTGTTAATAAATTTAAATTTTTTAAATTATGAGTTATAGTTTCAGCAATAAATTGAACAAAATATGGTACAAGTTGATGTAATCCCGGATCTGATCTTATTGATTCTAAAGCAGCAGTTTTCAGTGCTTCATTAGATTCATCCATTAGAACTTCAATAACTTTATTAAAATAAAGTTGCATTTCTTTAGATAAAACATGCTTAACTTGAGGACGAATATCTAATTCTTTCTTTTCATTTGATTGATGTGATTCAATTGAAGTAATACCAGTTTTAGGATTTGTAACTAAAGATATTTCGTCATTATTTAAACTTAGCATATTATCAGTTGTACCTCTTTGATTAACTGAAAGTGCTTTAATTTCTGATAAATTTGGATTTTGAGGTATTGTTGGTTGAACACCTTCAACAGCTAGCCAATGAGCTGTACAAGTTGTGAATCTTGGAATCTTAGGTAAAGGTTTATTAACTAAAGTTTCAAAATCAACTTCATCATCGTCAATATAATATAAAGTTTGACCAGGACCTATCATTGCTTCTTTGAAAACTAAAGGTTTACTAGTATCATAACCGTATAAAGGTTCAAGATTTAAAACTTTCATTGCCCTGTCTATATCTTGAGTTGTTAAAACTCTACGTTTACCATGACGCATAAATTTTAAAGCTTGTTCAATAATTTCATGAATCCTGTATTCTACATCCATTGCTAAATTCTTAGCAACATCGTCTGTTAATTGCCACGATATACCTAAACTATCACAAACATCTCTAACGGTATCGTAAGGAGACCATAAGGTGTGTGAAAGATGTTGAGTTGAAGTGGCATTGGTGTTTTTTGTTCCCGATGAACTTCCTTGTGTCTTTTTATTGCTCATAGTAGCTGTTGGCAGTTGTAACAACTAAAAGTACCCACCGTGTCGTTCAAAAGTTTTGTCAGCTTCAATTAACGGAGAAAATATCTACAAGTAGTACACACGAGAAAACGAGAATTTTCTCTTTTTTTTCAGTTTTTTTCAGTTTACTCCATCATTTCTTTGACGGATCAATGAAAAACACTTCACTGTTGGTCTCCCTTTTGTAGGTGAGTCTGTCGGCTACAACACTGGCGTATATCAAGTAGTTGAGTGTCCATATACCACGATCGTAAATATCAGGGACTCTTTGACATAACGAAGGGAACAAGGATTCATATAACGGTAAATATTCAGCAATATCTTCATTATCTACTGTCACAGTTGATTTAACTTTCTCGAATTCGTTATATATAAAATCTGGGAAATTCAATTTATCTTCAATTGAATAAACATCTTTATTTGCAATTCTCATTATCCACAAAAGAACTGCTTGGTCTAATATATTATTTTCAACAAATTGATTATATTTTCCAATACCCCAAATAATTAAGAAAGAATTTAAAAATTTAGCATCTTTCTGTAATGCAGATTTAAAAGAGAAAGGTTGAAATTTAGTAAGTAAATTTTTCTCAAATTTTTCAATTTGTTCCATTGATTGTTGGAAAATATCTTTTTGTGTTTTCCTGTAAAATTTAATATTTTTACCATTGAATTCAGTTATTTTACCACCGATTACAACATCGATTTTTTTAAAAGATTTAAGTTTTGTTTTAATAATTGCTTTTAATTGTGTTAAACCTTCTAATTTCATTCTTAAAGAAAATCCCTTTTTTTCACTTCTTAATTTAACTAAATATGAGAAAAAATCAATTAAATTATTTGGTAATAAATCTTTTCTTGTTAAAGTAAAATTAATTCCTTCTTCGGATGAATCTTTTGGTAATATAACACCATATTTTTTAGCACCTTCAACGACTGAATTATCGACTTTTAAAGTTAAAGTAGTTGAATCTGCATCATTATTTTTAATACAAAATCCATAATTTAATAAGAATTCTAAATTTGATTTAGTACCATAATTATTGAATAATTCCATACCTTTCTTTAAACTATTTAAATCATCAAGAGAGTTAAATTCGAAAATATTATTTTCGATGGTCCATTTACATTGAGATTTATTTTCATCGTGATTATTCAATAAATCAACTATAGGTAATAAGAAACCACATTCTTTATAAATATTTTTAAAATTATCAGATTTATTAAATAATATATATGGGAAAGCTCTTGATTGAACAATTGAATTTGCCCATAGATATCCTGTAAAACTTGTCCAAGAAATTTCCTTTATATTTAATAAATAATCAACTGAAACACCACCAACTGGACCCATTTTGAAAGCTTCGAATTCTAATAACTCATCTTTTAATAAAGGATAATCGTTGATACTTAAATTTGAAACTAATTGTTTCCAATCATTTAAAAGTTTTAAAAAATTACGTTTCATAAATATGTGAGCATCGGTACCATCCAATAATTCCTTTTCCTCTAAATTCCAGAAATACGGATTACCTGTAAGTTTACCATTATTTGGTAAATAATTAATATACTTTTCAAATTTAGAGTTTAAATTTAAACCGCTTTGTAAGATAGTATCATCTTTACCAAATTTTAAATGTGATAATAATAATAAATAAATGTTGTTGATATTAGAGGAATTAATTTGAATGTTTGGTAAATATTTTTCTGCAAATGATTCACAATAAACAGGTGATATAATTAAATCTTCTGGTATTTTAATTAAACTTTTCTTGTCTTCATTTGTTAAAGATTCTTCAATAATGCAGCAAACTCCACGATCTTTAACGTTTTTAAATGATAATTTATCATTTATATAAGCGCCATTTGATTTTGCCCAATCGACTAATGATTGTACCTCTTCTTCTGATGACATATCTGTTGTAGAAACAAAAAAAAAAGACTGACTTGTAACTCGTTTCATAAATTTTACAATGACACAAAAAGTTGCAAAAAAAAAATTGTAGTAAATTTACCAAGAAAAAGAGGAAAATGAGAAAAAATATAAGAAATTGATCGAACCCAGGATCGAACTGGGGACGTTATGCGTGTTAAGCATATGCCATAACCAACTAGACCATCCGACCATTTTGTTGCTTTAAAACGGGTCATCTTATACTTGGCTCAGGTATAAAATAAGTGGTTTTCAAGAAAATATAAGGTTAACCTCCATTCTTCAATTATGCTTTGCATCTTTCTGCTAGTTTATATCATGCCCTTTCCGAATCTCATATGTGCGTGAGTTGCCGCACGAATAGCGTGTCAGAATAAATATGTATAATGCACATAATATGAGGAAACACTGCTACAGCCACGCAAACGTCCGAGCGCCTCGCCAAAGTGGCAGAAACTCCACCTTATTGTTTTTTATTGGGAAAGCGTATTTACATTTCTTTCTTTTGAAAGTGACGAACCTCTTTTCGGCTGATTGATTTTCGGATAAATACAAGGATAATCAACAATGGGTGCCAACAAAACGAATCCAGAGCTAAATAAGAAAAATCCCAAATCAGTAATTACACGGACAAAAAATACACATACTAAATTACCATTGATAAACCCATATAATGAGAGTTCTTCAACGGAAGAAGAAGTACAAGACGGCGAACAAGAGAGCGGACAAGAACAGGAACAAGAAAAGGAATATTTTTATATTTTGGAGTCAGTAGACACCAATTCAGATTTAAATAAAGACGGCTTTGTCGCTGACTGCTACAGCGATTGTGATTGCGAATGTGACAGTTGTAGCCCATTTAAAAATACACAATTTTCAGGAGAAAGCTATGATAATGATGAGAGATGTCTAAGCACTGAAGAGAAAAGGGTAGCTGCCAAGAATTTTATAGGAAAATTGGAGTTGGAGTTTTCAATAAGAAAATATAATGATCGTGATAAGATCATCATTGCATATCATTGTATGGTTGGATATGCTGCACAATGGATGCAACAGATATATGCTAAAAATAAGGATGTTTTCAACTGGGAATGGAAAAAATTTAGAAAACTATTCGCATCAACGTTTGTTCCATCTATTTCGAAATACAATTACTCTGATGTATTTAGAATGATGAACCTCCGTATGAAAAATAGCCAATCTGTCAATTCTTATACGCAAGAATTTGAACTTGCTAGACACTCGATGTCATTTGAGGAAACAAAGAAACAGACAATTGGTAGATATATTAATGGATTGAGGCAACCGATAAGAGATGCTATTATTGATAAACGTATCACTACATTAAGAGGTTGCATCCGCATTGCCAAATTAAAAGAAGCACAGTTCAATGACGAAGCAAAAATCGACGAAGAGAGGAAATTAGCGAACATGCGCTATCATAATCATGCCAGCTACCATGGCAGAAGGAACTCCAATAATGGCTACAGAAGAGGTAGCAGACAGCGAAACTTCAGGAACCATAATTGAAGTTCTTCTGTGATTCCAAAGCGTTGAAAGGTGAAATTCATGTTCTGTCGCTGTAAACTTCCCTTGCAGGCATAAAACGCTGATTTTCAACCTTTAAAGGTAGCCCACCGCGAAATCACCACTATGCACAAGAAATGGCGACTCTTCAACCATAGCTGCTGTGTCCATCTTTGTCTCTTGCTGGTCAATTCACAACACTTGGTTCTATAAATTTGCGTCGTATTCCCACTGCAATTGCACAACCACTGGACAGAACGCACTCTGCTGTCTGGTGGAAACTTGTTTTTTCTAGCTTTTCCAGTACAAGGAAAACAAGAAACGTCAAACAAACCACGTCCTGAAATTTTTTTTTCTTTTTTCATTTTCTTATCTTATCTTATCTGTTTAATTTGAACAATATCACGTAACGAAAATGTCATTCCCATTACCAACACCTGAATTCAACCTTTCATCAGCTAAAGCTACTGAATATGAAGAGAAATACGCTGCTCACAATTACCATCCTTTACCGGTTGTTTTCCATAAAGCCAAAGGTGCACATATCTGGGATCCTGAAGGAAATGAATATTTAGATTTTCTTTCAGCTTATTCAGCTGTTAATCAAGGTCATTGTCATCCAAGAATTATTGCAGCTTTAGTTGATCAAGCACAAAAATTGACATTATCATCAAGAGCTTTCTCATGTGATATTTTCGGTTCTTATGCAAAATATATAACTGAATATTTTGGATATGAAAATTTTTTACCAATGAATACAGGTGCTGAAGCAGTTGAAACTGCTCTTAAAATTGCGAGAAGATGGGGTTACGTTAAAAAGGGTATTAACCCAGATGATGCGATTATTTTAAGTTGTGAAAATAATTTTCATGGTAGATCAATTGCAATTGTTTCAATGTCAACAGATCCTGAAGCGAAAGTTAATTTTGGTCCATATTTAAATAATGTTGGACCAATTATACCTGGTACAGATAATCAATTATTAAGATATGGTAAAATTGAAGATGTTGAATTAGCATTTAAAAATGCAGGTGATAAAATTGCTGCAATTTTAATTGAACCAATTCAGGGTGAAGCAGGTATTGTTGTACCACCAATGGATTATTTTCAAAAAGTTAGAAATTTATGTAAAAAATATAATATTTTATTAATTGCTGATGAAATTCAAACAGGTATTGCTAGAACTGGTAAAATGTTATGTTGGGAACATTATTTAAATAGGGAAGATAAACCTGATATGGTTTTATTAGGTAAAGCAATTTCTGGTGGTGTTTTACCGATTTCTGCTGTTTTATCATCAAAGGAAATTATGTCAGTTTTAGAACCTGGATCTCATGGTTCAACTTATGGTGGTAATGCATTAGCATCAAGAGTTGCAATTGAAGCATTAGAAGTTGTTAAAGATGAAAAATTAGTTGAAAGAGCAGAAGAATTAGGTTTATTCTTTCAAAATGAATTAAAAAATTTAGCGAATGAATCAAATGGTATTATAAAAGAAGTTAGAGGTTTAGGTTTATTATGTGCAATTGTTGTTGACAATACTAAAACAAATGGTAAATCTGCATGGGATTTATGTTTACTAATGAAAAAATTTGGTGTTTTAGCAAAACCAACACATGAACATATAATTAGATTAGCTCCACCATTAGTTATTTCAAAAGATGATTTATTAAAAGGTGTTGATTCAATTAGAAAAGCATTAATTGAATTACCAAATGTTGAACCAGCGCAACATTAATTTTATGTGTTATAACTAGTATTTATTTGTTTTGTATATAATGTTTATAAAAAGAAAAATAGCCAATCCCCTTAAAAATAAATTGAGAATGAAAAATAAGAAAACAAAAAAATTAATAATAACCTTTATAATGAGTTTAATGAAATAGCATGTGTATATATTTTTTATACTGCCTAATAATGCAATTGTGATCTCTATAGTTTAGCAAAGCGTTGTTGTTGTTGTTTTTTTTTTTCTTTTATGGAGGGGTCAGAACCAAAGTTTAGTAAATAAACGAAACTTGGGTTAGCTGGCCGTTGTAAATATCATCATTTAAACCGTTATCGACTTTTTTGCAATCTGTAAGAAAACGAAAATCCGGGGGGAAAGTAAAATAACATTTTGGAGGGAAAAATTAAAAGGAAAAAATAAGAGTAATGATACCGAAACGGCATCAGAACAAAAGATCATTAAAATCGTAATCTTCATCGTTGCTGCTAACGATGCTACTGATATGATCTCCTGTAATTTTATAGTGAATGTTAGTTAAACGGTTATCTAAATTATTTAAAACGTGTCGAAGATTTTCCAACTCACCTTTGTCGTCGTCTCTGTATATAGCATTTGGCTTTTTGGTAGCAATTGCATTAGTCAATAAGATTGGTAATACAACACCACCCATGAAACCTATTGCAATTGTAGGGGCAGTGATTGTCTGCTTTGTTAGGTTGTGTCTCATAACGTCGAATAGCATTGTTGTCTTGTTCTATGTGTCTGGTGCAGCAGAGGAAGCCAACACCTACGACACCCACTGCCAGCTGGGGACAGTTGCTCCCTTTTATAGCACTCCGGCAGCAGCGTTCCCCAAAGAGTGAGGGAGAAAACGAGGGGCCCGGTCCTGGTCAGCATCAGTCTTTGAGTTTCTTGCTGGAGCTGTTGGGGTTTCTGGTCACAGCAGTGCTTGGCCCAGTGTTGATGTTGGCCCTGGTGTCTATCCAGATGACATATATCGATCCCACACACAGTGCAAACGATATGACCGTGTAAACAAACCTTTTCGTTTCATGCATCATCAGCAAGATCATGAAATCTACGTACTTGAAACTCATTGAGTCACTGCCCGTGCTGTCTAATCTGATATCTGTAGCCATGCCTAGTTCTACAGTGAAAGATATAGTGAGCTTGATGTGTTGTAGAATATGATTGAAATCTAGTTTGTCAATGGTGTCCCTGTTGGTGTGGATAAACGGATTGCTTAAATCGACTTTGCTTTCAAGTGCATACACACCAGGGTACGAGTTCATCAACGCAGATATATGATCCGAGCATAACTTATTACACTCTGTTTCATAATACGGAATATCACAGTAATTATCGATAACCAGTTTGGTGAATTGTAGCAAAGAGCTTGATGAGTAGTCGGTTATCAAACCAAAATGCTCGGGATACCCATTATCAATTGATTTGGCAACATACCCTGTCATGTCCTGTTGAAGCATTGCAATTACCTTTTTACCGTTTTCACGATATTTCTTGAAAACTTGGGTTGATCCAATTGATCCGACTTCTTCAGCTGCATAGAAATGGAATTCAATTGAGCTCCTGAAAGATTTCCCCGTGTCATTGTAATATTTAATTAATTGTTTGATCGTTTGAATAACTGTTACAACACCGGATAAATTGTCGTCGACTCCTGGTGCTTCGTTAAAATTTATGAAATTTATCGAGTCAATATGACAGCCAATCACAACGATATCGTCAGTTTCTCCATTCAGTTTGAACAGAATACTTGGTTGTTTCCAATTTTGATGAGTGACTGTTTCGATTTCAAATATACTTGTGTCAAGTTTATTTGCATCAATTAAATTTTCTAAATATTTCACAACAAACATGGCAGATTGGTACCCGTTTTCTGATTTGTAGTATCTTTCACTTGGTAAACTTTCAATGAAAATGTTCATATCGTTGATTGTATCGTTTATATCCAGATTTTCAAGTATTGGGTTGATTGTGGATGTATACATCATTTTGCTAGGGTAGATGTAAGTGTCTAAACTAATCGAACTCAATATGCATGCATTGTTAGATGTGAAGATTAAAACAATGAAAACAGTAATGAAAAAAAATAATGCAAGTATTGGTTTTTGTAATTTCGTTATCATTGGATTATTGTATAATTGTTCCACTTAGCTTTCTCAGACACAAAAGCTGGGTGTGCAACAACGGGGAAAAGTGTGGAGAAACAAGACGAAACGAAACGAAATGAAACTTTGCATGTTTGAACGTTTCCTCGGTTCTGGCGCATTTCAAAATTATTACAGATTTGTTGGACTTATAGAGTAGATATCGTAAGCAGCTGGATGTCTAAATACAGATATAAACTAGATATATATATCGGTGTGGGTGTGAGTTTGGGTGTGCAAGATTAGAAAATAACGTCACCTTCGGTTTCAGCAACTAGGTTATCGCCAGATTGATCATCATTGGCAGACTTACTATTGCTTTCGTCATTGTTTGCAGACTCTATTTCATCTTTAACAATTAATTTTTCAACATCTTCAGCTTCTCTAGCTTCTAATTGAGCTATTCTTTCAGCTTCTAATCTTAATTTCTTTGCGGCCATTTCAGCATCAGCTGCTGCAACTGCAATTTGTTTCTTTTCTTGAACTTTCTTTAATCTATAAAATTCTTCTCTATCTAATTCATCAAGTTCGGAATTAATATAAGATATAGTATTTTCAGTTCTTGGAATAATAACATGTTCAATTGCGTTAACTCTTCTATTTGTAACTTTAATAACTTCATCTAAAATTACAAAAGCTGTTTGTAATGATGCTAAATCAACTAAAGTTTCAACAGATTTACTATAAACTTCTCTAGCTTTTTGAATTTGTTGTCCACCTCTACCTAACCCTGTCATTTTAAAATCATTAATCGATTCATTAATATTTGTCTCAAATTGTGGTAATCTAACACCTGAAACATTTTCTTCCCTTGCTTTAACTTTAAATCTTGCAGTATTACTAATACTTTCTTGAATTTGAAATCCTATATTACCACCTGTAGCATATGAAACTTCAGCTAATGAAAATGCAGCAGTTTGCATAACTCTACCCATTTTACGTTTCGCATCATCAATCCTCTTTGTTATATCTCTAAATCTTTTAGTTAATGCCTCTGATTTACGTTTTAATAATGAATGTCCCGTTTGTGCTCCTTTTAATTTACTTTTCATAAGACCTAACGTCATACGAGTTGGAAACACCTGTTCTCTATTAGCAGCACCTGACATTGTCCTCAACCGTTGCTTCTTTCTCAAACAATACTCTGCTTATCCAAGGTGAAAGATAGAAGGCAGCCAAAAAAAATGAGAGAGAAAGGGAAATTGCGTGTAGCGCACCAAAAAGAAAAAAAAAGCTTTATAAGGAGAGACGATCGCCCGCTTCCGTTTTGAAGTGCACAATGCTCATCTAGAGACCGTTCTGTTGTAAAGAAGACAAAGAAGTACATCTGGACAATGGTGGAGCCAGAACTGCAGCTGGAGACGCTGGTGGATGAGCTGGATGTTCCGTATGAGATATTATTGCTGAAAAACGCAGGAAAAACAGATAATGAACGAAAAGGAGACGAAGATGGAGGTGAAGATGAAGAAGGAAAAAATCGCAAACATTTACAGGTTTGGTCTGACTATATCAATCATAAGTTAGCTGAACTTGCTAAGGATCCAGAGAATGAAAGTAAAGTCAGCTCTTTGTTGTTTTTGTATTATAGAAGATCATTGGTATTCAGTAAAGATTTGGAAATTTGGCTTGTTTTCATAAATTACTACATTCAGATTGTTGATAATAACATACTACAATTGAAAAAGGATAACAGAGATATGGCTAGGTCTGAAATAAATAAAATTAACAATCATTTCCAAAATAAATTAACATCAAATCATAATATCGATAGTCTGGATTATTGGAATGCGTATATCGATTTCTTGGTGAAATTTCAAGAAAACATAAGCTTCGATTACATTTGGCACATTGTGAATTTATCTTTAAAAAATTTAAAAATAAAAACTAACCATTTGAAAATTTGGAAAAAAATTATTCCTTTAGCTAAAAACAATTCATTAGAACTGAGCTTCGAGATTTATCACAGTTACTTCATTTTCTTGAAAAATTCAATTACTTACGATATTGAAATCATTTATAATGATCCCGATCTACCCAATTTACTAGACGTTTACGATACCCTTATTGATTCAATAACGAGCAATAATATTATAGTTTTCACAAATGACTTATTTGTACAATTTGTCCATCCATCGATATTAATAAAAATATCTAAATCTGAATTAGACTTATACAATAAATTTTTTGAAAAAATTATTGAATTGTTAATCAAATATCCTCAAAATGTAGAATTGGAATCAATTTTCAATAAATTGTATTCTGAAATATTAGATAAATTTAATGATCAACAAAGCAAATTTATTATTCAATATTCTAATTATTTAATTAAAGTTGATAATTTTGATAAATGTATCGATATATTGGAATCAAATTTAAATAAATCCTTAACTATTAAAGATTTTACTTTGATATTCGATAAATTAACTAATAATTTAGAATTTAAATTGTTACGATTAAGTGAAGAAAATGAAGATTTAATGAATAAATACATGAATAAATTAGATGATTTATTAAACAAGAGACTGATTTTAATTAATGATGTTAAAATAAGGCAAAATTTTAATTCTCCAAATAATTGGATTGAAAGAATAAAAATTATGAAAGATTTGAAGTATTCTAATAAAGAAATTGGAGATTGTTATTCAAATATAATCATTAATATAAATTTTAAAAAAATTTCTAATGATGAGAAATTAAATTTATGTAAAATTTGGATTGATTATGCCAAATTTTATTATTATGAGAAAAATGATTTAATCAATTGTAGGAGAATATTTGAAACTGCAGTTAAAGCACCATGGACAAATTTTGAACAATTAGAAGAAATATATATCGAATGGATAAAATTTGATATTAATGAAATAAAAGATTTACAGAGTGCATATTCAATTAGTTTAAAATCTATTACTATTCCTAAATCTATAAATGAAGGTACAATTGATATTAATGATAAAGATTTGAGTATTCAAATGAGAATTTTTAAAAGTATAAGATTATGGAGTTTATACCTTGATTTAGTTGAAAATTATTATATGAATAAAAAAGAGAAGAGTAGAAGTGATATTGATATTGATAAAAATATCAATTTAATTTGTGAAAAATACGAAGAATGTATTGAATTAAAAGTTATTAATGGTATATTGTTAATTAACTACTGTCTATTTTTAGAAGAGAACGGATTGATCAAGAAAAGTTTCCAAATTTTTGAAATCGGATTGAAATTATTTAATGGAGAATCTAAATCTTTGATTTATTTAATTTACTTAAATAAAGTTCTAAAATATTTCAATAAATTAAATTTAAACTATGAAATAATTCGTGAAATTTTTGAAAATGGATTAGATTATTTCCTTAACGATGACAATAAAAATGAAGAAAATATAATCAAATTTTTAGAAGTTTATTCACAATGGGAGAAAGAAAATGGTTCATCTATAAAATCTTTAAAAATTTTAAGAAACGGTATTAAGATAATTAACAAACAGTCTAATAAATTGATTATTTACAAATTACTAATTTTGAATACAATAGAAATAAAAAATTTACAGGATTCAATAGAGATTTTCATTGAAGCAATTAATAATTTATCATTTCAATTGAACGAAATATTCGATCAAATAGTTAAACTGTTCATTGAAATTGAATTGAAATTGGGTAGAGTTGACGAAGCAAGACAAACATTAAATTACGCAGTTGAGAATTTAATGAAGTTTAATAAATCCGATAAAACTAAGAAAGAAGCATGGGAATTTTTCAAATTTTTTGAATTGAAAAATGGTAATGAATCGACGTTCAAAGAGATGTTAAAGTTCAAAATATATTTAGAGAATTTATATCCTTATGGTGAACATATAGGTGAAAATCATTTAGGAGAAGTTAACGATGAGACCGGAGTCAAACGTAAGGATGATGTTGGGTTTGTTATATCAAGTAACAGTATACAAGGTATTGAAACTGTAGATGAAGTAAAAGAGGGAGCCAATGAAGCAGCAGAGCTGAACAACGACGCTATCAGCTTGAACATGAGTAGTGATGATGATAGTGACAGTGAAAAAGCGTAAACTCGTTTCCAACGCGGAATCCGTGTTTCGCGGTGAAGTGAAGTTCCCCCGCTCACAACGAGGCAGTATAAAAGGAAGAAGGCATCCCGTGTTTTTTTCCCAGTTGCAGGGAGCAGTGGAGTCCATTGGGTGGCCAGTGAAAGATGATTGTTGGGCTGAATAGTATCAGAATTCTGTATAATATTGAAAGGAAATCCCTTTTGGCTAATGTCGTTTGCAAAAGATGGCTAGCAACAAATTCAGAATTGAAAATTTCTAAACAAAACAAACATCATAACAAGGAAATTTTATCACCGCTTGAGTTATATGATAAACGGGTTTCTGAAGGCCGATTAAAGAATGACGAATTTCAAAGAGGTATTCTTACTAGTGTAGAACATTTATATGAGAAATTAACTAATTATAAACCTCCAATTGTTAATGAACCCGATATTACCAGAGTAAGGAATTTTAATAAATCTGCAACATTACAATCTTCATTAAAAAAGCTAACTTCCTTTTTCAAGAAAACTGAGAAAAATATAGTTTCAGAACTTGAAAATGAGAAAGAGAAGGAAATTCCACATGGAATTTATTTATATGGTGACGTTGGATGTGGTAAAACAATGTTAATGGATTTATTTTATGATACAATTCCATCACATTTAACTAAAAAAAGGTTACATTTTCATCAATTTATGCAAAATATTCATAAAAGAGCACATCAATTAAAAATGGAAAATGGACATAGGGAAGATATTGATGTTATGCCATATTTAGCATGGGAATTATCAAAGAGTGCTACAGTTTTATGTTTTGATGAATTTCAAGTTACTGATGTAGCAGATGCAATGTTATTACGTAGATTATTAAATTTAGTTTTAAGGAAAGATCATGGATTAGTTCTTTTTGCAACTTCTAATAGAGCACCAGATGATTTATATATAAATGGAATTCAAAGGGAATCATTTATTCCATGTATTAAATTAATTAAAAATGTTACACACGTTATTTATCTTAATTCACCAGTTGATTATAGGAAAATACCTAAACCTGTTTCATCAGCTTATTATACACCAAAACCTGGTATTAAATATTTCTCTAAATCATGTATACAAGAAAGGGAAAATCATATTGAAAATTGGTATGAATTTTTTAGTCAAGGTCATGAACCTGAAAAGGATATTAAATTGAAGATTTGGGGTAGAGATTTAAATATACCTATTGCATCACCACCATATGTTGCACAATTTACATTTAAAGAATTATGTGGTGAACCATTAGCTGCAGGGGATTATTTAACTTTAGCAACAAGTTTTGAATCAATTATTGTAACAGATATACCATATTTAACAATTGATCAAAGAGATGAAGTTCGTAGATTTATTACATTTCTTGATGCAGTTTATGATAATCATACTAGAATTGCAGTTACAGCAGCTGCACCTTTTAGAGATATTTTTGTTGAACCAGAAAATTTAGGTGATTCAGTTTTCGCATTAGCAAATAAATCAGCTGAAGAAATTGATTATAAATTAGAAAATGATTCACTTGTTTCACAACATGGTTTTGATAAACAAATTGCTAAAAAAGCTTTTATGTTTGCACATTTAGATGAAGAAAGGTTTGCATTTGCTAGAGCTTTAAGTAGGTTAACACAAATGAGTACACAAAACTGGATTGATGATGTCAAACCACGCAATCATTGATTGTTCTTCGTTTTTCTCTATATATATAGTAAATTATACATCATTTGATCATTTTTTTTCAAATTCCTCCTTCATTTCTCTCCACTTTATTTTTTATAGATTCTGATATATTCGCATAATATTAATATAAGTCGCATTAATAAAACTTAGTGTCTTAATCAAAGAATTGTTAGATATGAACAGTACAGAGATCACGTGCCGAGATGATTTTGGCAGACTCAAACCATGAGAAAAGTTGCTTGCTGGGTATTTAATACAGCAGTTTAGGATTCCTTATTCTGCTAAGCAGGTTGTTTTTCTGTCTTGAATAGATTTATTAGCAACATCAAACATCAGCATAGAAAAACCATGCTGATGTTTGAAGTAAAGATGTAAATGTTTGCTGATTGTTAGCTATTTACCAATATTACTGTAGAGGGTATTGAAAAAAATATATATTTCAAAATAGATTAAAGGATGAGGTGTTTTATTCATCAAAAAGAAAAGTAGTAAAATGTTGCCGTTTTTCCACCAGCAGGAGAAATTTTATCCTGAAGTTTTTTTCTTTACCATTTCCCCAGTTTAAATGAGTGTCAATAAATGGAACATCGTTTATTGATACAACATAATATGTATCAAATGTTCTATTTGATTTGAGTTCGGTTGGATTTTTGTAAATAACAATAATTAATCCTGTTGCCAATTCCTATAATTTGGCATTTAACTTGTACACCTTTTAATTTTTCAAGGTATTTTTATATATAATTATCAAAGTAAACAATTTTGACTTTCAGTTTATCAGCCCTATTGGCATCTGTGATAGGTATTCACAAGTGAAAGCATATGCATGTTTTGCACGCACTGCGGTACATCTTTCAGAAAGTTTGGTGGTACTTGGTATCGTTAAACAACACCTTTTTTATATTACCAAAAAAAAACTATTCATATTTTTAATATTTTCAATATTCTTCCACAAGTGACACTAATTAGTTTAACAGTACTGGTAAGGAAAAAAGAAGCTTTACATGAGATTTTTAGTTTGATGCGAAAAATAGAGAGTTTAGGTGTTGCATTGAAAATGTGCACAAATCTGTGTTATAAGGTGGCAGAAGATTTTTGTATCACTCATTGCAATCATTTGAAATCATATTAAAAGCGTATACGCTTGGATTGGGAGTACTGTTTTATAACATAAACTTGCTTGATAATATGGCTCCAAATGGAAGGAAAGCCGCCACTTTTTTTCCCTCAGAAATCCCCTCTTTAGCTCAGTTGGAAGAGCGCGAGACTGTAATGGGAAGCATCTGCTTCAAACAAGACATCTTGAGGTCTCTGGTTCGATCCCGGAAGGAGGGAGTTTCCTACATTGCGGGTCAATGGTCTAGTGGTATGATTCTCGCTTTGGGTGCGAGAGGCCCTGGGTTCAATTCCCAGTTGACCCCTTTTTTTCTTGCTCAGCTGTACTGTTTTTTGTTGATAAAGGCGAAAATGGGAAACGTTCTGTTTTTTTCTTGGGTCCTGAGCTTCCTGTTTGCACTGAGTTGACAAAGCCTGCATACAATACCAATTGACTTGGAAGTACAAGGGCAGAAACACACCATCATGAGCTCTACCCAGTATGATTGGGCTAAAAATATCCCATGTCGAAACATTCAGATTCACGGCTTCTGTAAATTCGAACACAAAGGCTGTTCTTACAATCATGATATCCCATTACCACAACAGAGCACTACAACCACAACAGGAACTACAACAGCAAAGACAAATGCAATATCTAATACTAGTAATACCAGCTCTAATTTACTATCATCAGGGAAATCGCCATCTTCCTCAAGTTCTGCATCTACTGCTTTAGCTTCTTCATTTGCAAAAGCTCCAATTTTTAAACCATCTTCATTATTAACTCAAAAATCCAATTCAACAAATAAAATCGATACATTATCAAACTCCCCAACTGCTAATAATGCGAACTCTAACAAATTCAATTTATCCTCTCCTGCATTCACTCCGATACCTTTGAATAAAAACTTTTCTCCTTCACTTGATAATATCCCAACTTTTGTTCCTTCAAACGATAATCCAATTTCAAGTACTAGCCCAAATAATAAAAATAATGAGACTTTATCTCTGGCTACTAATGAAAATACAAATAATGATAAAATTGAGTCTTCAAACAATTTAGCATCCGTTCATTCAATAAATAATATTAATAATGATAATTCACCAAATTCACCATTTACCGATTTAGCTAGTTCTTTAAGATCGTCATTGAATAAAACAAACTCTTTTAATCCAGTGAATACTCCATCATTTACTCCTAATCTTTCTTCAATTTATCCAAATAATACAATCAACTCAACTCAACCAAATGAGGAAGATATATTTTATCAAAATACCAATTTATTTCCAATAAATTTCTTACTTTATGCACCTTCTCCACCACCTCATATAGAATTAAATAAAAAGCCAAATGAGAAAACCGTTGATGATTTATTTATAAATAATAAATTAAGAGAATATTTACAATTAAAGAATGAAGAAAGTTTGAAATCAATCTTGAATAATGAATTAGATTTACCTTCTCATGTAAGCCAGTATCATTCTTTATACCCAATTGATCATAATTATGATTACAGCAATAAATCTTTTGGATATAAATCGTTTGTTTATAAATGTATGTCAAATAATGATGGTAAATTATATACAATGAGAAGATTACAAAATGTACCAATTACATCAACCAGTATTTTAAAATCTGTTAAACAATGGAAAAAATTAAATTGTGCAAATTGTATTAAAATTTATGAAGTTTTCACAACTAGAGCTTTTAATGATAATTCGTTAATTTTAATTTATGATTATTATCCAATGTCTTTAACATTAATTGAAAATCATTTTATGTCGTTACCAGGTAAAAATCCAGATTTAATTACTGAAGATTCATTATGGAATTATACAGTGCAATTATTAAATGCAATAACTGAAATAAATAAACTAAATTTATCAGTTGGTGTACTAGATCCTTCTAAAATCATAATCACTAATCACGGTCGAATTAGATTATCAGCTTTAGGTATTTATGATATTTTAAGAGATGTCGAATTAAAGAAAACAAGAGATAATGCAAAATCTTCAAATGATTTCATACCCGATCAAGATGTTACAATTAATAATATTGAAGAGAATAATAATGAAAAGGAAAATAAAAATAAAAATAAAAACGAAAATGAAAATGAAAATTCAGATTTATTAAATTTAGGTAAACTAATTTTATTTTTAGCTAAATCTACAAATTTTCTTAAAACTCAAACGGACGATCCAAATGAAATTATATGTCAATTAAATTTTACAAGCGTTTTCAAAAATATGTTAAGTTATCTATTTAGTCCTGATGCAACTATTGAACAATTACAACAATTAATTGCTCCAATGATATTGAAGTTGACCAATGGATTACAAAATAATTGTGATCAAATGGAATCAACTTTAATGAAAGAATTAGAAAATGGTAGATTAGTAAGACTATTTGCAAAACTTGATTTTATAAGTGAAAGACCAGAAAAGGATGGTAAATGGTCAGAAACAGGTGAACGGTATCCAATTAAATTATTTAAAGATTATATATTCCATCAAGTTGATGATAATGGTAAACCTGTTGTAGATTTAACACATGTGATCAATTGCTTGAATAAATTAGATGCGGGCGTTGATGAAAATCTTTTATTAGTAAGTCCTGATGAAATGACATGTTTGATTATGAGTTATAAAGATTTAAAAGAACTTGTTAATAAAAGTTTCCTTAGTTTATTAGGTAAAGAATAACACTTATATTTTATGAAATGATAAAGAAAAACTTAGAAACTGTATATTACTGAAACCAACACAATTTTGGGGATGACAATGTATAAATAAATAAAATAAAATAAAATAAAATTAAATAAATATATAAAAAATTTATAAAAGAAAAACTGAAAAAAACATTTGAAAACGGGGCACTTTTTGTTTCCTTTTTATCGCTTATTTCGCAGAAGCAAATGGAACAGAGAAGGAAAAAAAAGAGGGAGACGTTAAACCTTCTTAGCTACTCAACTCCGAGAACACATAAGCCAACCTTTGCTACTACATAATCTTTGGGGGTAAATCGATAGTTGATTGTAATATAGGTGTCGATTGAATTTGTTGGTGACTTATTTGTTTATTTGCTAACACGTATTGCATCGGTGACAAGAAAAGAGAAACAAACGACAAACAATATCGTAACCATAATATATAGCCGGGAAAAAGCAAACAGTATTTTTTTACCGTAAAACTTTTATAATATAAAAGTGGTAGAATATATACATACCTTTGTAAGATTCAGTATGATTAACCAATGGAATGATAGAAGCAATTGTAGAAATCACAGACTTGATATTAGATTACGTAGAGCCAAATTAAAATTAAACAGATGGTGGATTTACTATAGATATAATGGTGATCCAAATAATGATCCGTTTCTTCTTACTTCCAGACCTAAAAATATTCCATTGATTTCATTAAGAACTGATGAATATGGGGGATTTTTAAAAAATAAAGAGTATGTTGGAAAACAATGGAAAGAATTGTATGATTATGCTGAATTTAATGGAAATAAAAAATTTGAAAGGCAAGTTAATAATGGAAACGAAAGAATACCTTTAAAACAATTAATTGGTCCTGTATCAAATAATGAAATATATAAGCAAAAATTGAATAATAATAATACAAGCTCAAAGAAGAGTGATATCAAGATATATCAAGATATGAATAATCAAATTAGCAAAACTTTAAAAAAGAAAAAGAGGAAGAATACCAAAGAGTTTAATTTTTTAAAATTTGAAGAAGACAATAATTCATTGGAGTCGTTCGAACGTGAATTATTAGAGAGTGCAAATTTAACATTTACAAAAGCTAAAATGCTATTTCCATTTGGTGAAAATAAACAAACTCCACACGAATTGAAAACTCCTGATTTTGAAGATTATGATAAAGTTGAAGTTAAATCAAATAAGGATAAAAGCGTTAAAATATCCAATTTTGATGACTTGATGAAAACTTTAAGGCAAAATGATAAAATATTTGTTGTTGAATCTGCCGGTTTAGATTTGGATAACATAAATTTAGATAAAGAATTTGATCACAATAGTTTTCACGATAATTACAATAACAACAATTATAATTATGATTTAGCAAAAGCAATTAATAACAAACCCAATTATCAAGCACTAGGATTTGATGGTGATAGAATTGCGGTGCATAAAAAAATGAAATCTAATGGGATAAAAGGATGGATTTCAAATAATCTAAGGCCTGAAAGTAAAAGTACGTTCAATAATAAATTAACCTTAAATTCTAATCCTATTTATAACTATAATATACCTATTAAAAAGTTTTCCAAATTACCATTAATCCAAAGACCGGAATTTTTTGATAGGAATCAATTAGTTTCTAGAGATTCCAATTATTGTTCAAATATACCGAATAAACAAGAATTCTCTGGTATTAATGAACTCCGAGAATATCAAGTCAAAAATTATGTTAGGCCTAATAAAATCAAAAGAGAGATTAGGAAAGAACATAATAAAAGGCCAATATCTAGATCAAGACTTTCAACCAGGGATGAAAGTGTTGATAATTTAATTTTAGTTATTGACAAATTGAGGAATAATTTTAAAAATAAAGTTTATGAAGAGTTAACCAATGTTATGCCAAAATCTGTTAATAATAATCACGAGGAAAAGAAAGTGCAAGAGACAAATATGCATAAGTGGAGACTTTTCAATGGGTATAAAATACTTTCCAGAAGAGACAAAAAGGCTTTAGTCAATGACGAAAAGGCCAATGCTGCTACTGTTGGAGGGCTAAAAAAACTGGAAACCAATTCCAAGAGGCGCAATATATCTAAAAAGGAGGTTACGATAATTTCACCAGTAAATGTGATTGAGTATGATAATTTTGAGCAACATGGAGAAGAGGAAGGTGAAGAAAACGAGGACTCATTTGAAATCTACAATCTCATTGCGAGTTATGAGGAAGAGGTAACCACTTAAATAGAGAGCGGCCTACTACTAGCATAGCATAATAATGTGTATTTTCTCCGTACAAAACATAGATAACTTTTGAATCGATAGCGTGTGCACAGCAAAATGTGAAACATGAAACGCTGAAACTCTGAAACGCTGGAAACTGCGGTGTAGCAAGAAAGCACACAAAGCCGGGCAGTGCCACATGAAACAAAAGCTTCTTGGGAGCAAGGAGTACGAGTTTCAGATGAGTTGTGGAAAGGGGAAGTACCACTGAGACAGGTAATTAGAAGGGAAACAAAGGTGTAGATGGTGCAGATACAACCTCTGGTTTTTTTTGTTTTTGGTTCCTGCTTTTATTACCATTATTACCACCTCTTCTGCTGCTATTAGTTATAATCAATTACTGCCATTGACAGGAAAAGCGGGAAGACCAGGATTGGAAATTTTATACGTTAATTTGAGACAGTATTTGAAGAAAAAGAGAAAAGGAAGGGAAGAAACAGGAAAATTGGAAAACTCCCATACATTAATAGACACTAAAGGTAAATATATAAAGATGGGATGCACAGCAAGTACACCAGTTGACAATATTAACAATGTCAACAATAAAGAAGGAGTTTTTAATAATAACGTAAATAAAATTCAAACGAAACAACCCGATATGGAGCAATTGCAAAAAATTCAAGATAGTAGATTAGAGAAAATAATGCAGCAAAGTAAAGCTAATAAGAAGAATCAAGTTAAAATGTTATTATTAGGAGCTGGTGAGTCAGGTAAATCGACAGTTTTAAAACAGATGAGATTGTTACATTTAGGTGGATTTTCTAATCAAGAAAGATTTCAATATAAGAATATAATTTGGGCGGATACAGTTGCATGTATGCAAACATTAATAATTCAATCAAGAAATTTAGGTATTGAATTAGAGAGTGATGATCCTAAATCTGAATTATATTTATTTAAACAACAGATATTAAATTATAAACCGTTAGAAAGTATTGATACACCAGCAGCTGGAGGAACAACATTTTTAAAAGATTATTTAAGTAAATATAGTGAGAAAAGCGCAGTTAATAGAAGGAATAAAAGTAGTGGAAGGGCAGATATTGGATGGTTAGAAGAGAATAATTCAACTGATGGTACATTAATTTCGAATGATTTATTAGATGATTATAAAGAAACTGATGAGTTACTTAAAGATTATATCGATAATAATAATGATAGTAATAATAACAATAAAAAAACTACTACTAATAATACTGATAATATCAATGTTATAAACGAAAATAGTAAACAAATATCTAAAATTGATATTGCCAAAGCAATTGAGAATTTATGGAAATATGATTCAGGTATTAAACAATGTTTTAACAAATCCAATTTATTTCAATTGGAAGGATCATCGTCGTATTTTTTTGAAAATGTTGAAAAATATGCAGATGAAGAATATGAATGTACAAATGATGATATTTTAAAAGGTCGAATTAAAACTACAGGTATAACGGAAACCAATTTTAATATAAATGGAATTAAATTTAAAATATTAGATGCAGGTGGACAAAGAAGTGAAAGGAAAAAATGGATTCATTGTTTCCAAGATATAACATGTGCATGTTTTGTTTTAGCAGTTTCCGAATATGATCAAATGTTGTTTGAAGATGAAAGAGTTAATAGAATGTATGAAGCAATTATGTTATTTGATTCATTGGTTAATTCAAAATGGTTTGCTAATACACCATTTATTTTATTTTTGAATAAAGTTGATTTATTAAAAGATAAAGTTAGGAAATCTCCTGTTAGGAAGTATTTCCCTGATTACGAAGGTAAGAGTAATGATGCGGAAGATGCATTAAAATATTTTGAGAAATTATTTTTGAGTTTAAACAAGTCCAAAAGACCAATTTACGTTCATAGAACGTGTGCTACAGACACGCAGTCAATGAAATTCATTCTAGCTGCCGTTACCGACATGGTGATACAGCAAAACCTGAAGAAAAGTGGTTTGTTCTAGTGTTCTAGTGTTCTAGTGTTCTAGTAAGTCAGCTTGTGTGTACAGTTTTCTCTTTCTTCCAGTAATGTTACAGTTATAGATAGGTCGCGATGAAAAAAAAAGGGCAGAAAAAAGGGCCGAAAGAAAAATTAAATTAAATTATTTGCCACCGCCACCGCCACCGCCACTGGCACTGTTACAGTTACCCGCGAATTTTTTTTTTGAAAATTTGCCCCCGCCCCTCGACTTGCCCTTTTCACTTTTCAACTTGCGGGAGTCTGGTTTTCCTGTGCAACTTGATTAGCAAGGATGGATTTTTTTACTTTGGCAATCACACTTCTGGTCACCCTCAAACTGTTTTCCGTACTCAAGAGATACTTTTCATCGTCGCCTAGACAAATGTCCACAGAATCCGTTGCCCACATCAAAGAATTGATACAGACCAAGCCTGTATTCATTGCTTCTAAAACTTACTGTCCATACTGTTCTGCTGCTAAAAATTTAATGAAAGATGTATACCCAGAAGCCTACATTTTAGAATTAGACACTATGGATGACGGTTCTGAAATTCAAGACATCTTGGCAATGCTTACCGGTCAAAGAACTGTTCCAAACATCTTTATAAACGGTAAACACATTGGCGGTAATTCCGATGTTCAGTCCATTGGTAAAGACAAGTTGAAGAAAATGATAGCTGATTCCCGTTTATAAATAAGAAAAATGAAAATCTGCTGCGTTTATAACAAAAAACTGTGTAACTTAAATCTTTTTGAAGGCTCATCACTACTTTTTTCCTTTTCTTTTCTTTCCTTTTTCTACTCTTCCCTTCTTTTCTGCTGTCTTGGATCCCCATCATCAACTAGCTGCAATGTCCGATGACAGACAGATATTAATGGATATAGAGTCTCCGGACATTTCGATTCATTCTTCAATCATCAAGCCAAGATTCAGACAAACAGACACGCTTTTCTCTACAATGAACATGTATGAAGATGATTCCTTGTTTCAAAATGTTAACTCTGTTGTCAGGCTTGCAATGCCTGGTTCAAATATACGCCTATTCTCTAAAAGTAACTATTTTCAAGGACTTTGGTACACTTTTTTAAGATACATTTTGAATTTTTATTTCCTAATGTACCAATATTATCTATTATTTACCTCACAGATCAATTCAATTTTCCTAAATTTACAAGCATTCTTCTGGTTTTTCTTGTCGTTCTTACCATTCCCTGAAGACTCATCAATTATTGGTCCCGCTTCTTTGAAAAGTTCTACACCTTCATATCGTTCAATTGATGATGGTTCTTACATGAGTAGATTTTATAATATTATAAAGGGGATCAATTTATTACCTACACAAATTGGTAATTTGATTCTACAAAGATCTCTTTTAACCAATGTACCAAGAAATAGACTTCAAATTCGTCATGTTACAGGAAGATTTTATATACCTGACCATATGGCTATTATTTTTGAAATGAGTCCATTGGTATTACCACAACCACCTGAAATTCCTGTACCTTTTCTAAATTATGAGAAAAAAATTGTTGTACCTGAAAAGGATGAAGTTGCTAAAAATTTAGCAATAAGAGCAGAATGGTTTTCAATGCATCATACTCATAAAGCTGCTGAAACTTTTAGAGTTTTATATGAAGCCGCTAAATGTATTTCTTGGTGTGCATGTTCAGGAATTAGAATTTTAACCATTTATGAAAGTAATGGATATTCATGGAGTGATATGCATAAAATATCAACAATTATTATTGAAGAAATGAAGAATTTAACACTCGAAAATTATCACGTTTACGACTTTATAAAATTAGTAAACTTGGAAACAGGTGAAGTTTTAAACGTTTTCGACAATACCGATAGAGACATGTCAAATGATAAAATGATGTCAGATATTGAGCCCAAACCGGAAACAGGAACAATTCTCAATTCGGTGGACTCACCAATTTTTGAAACTGAAATCATCAATACTTTCCATACCAATTTGACAGTTTTCTTTATGTCAAACAAGCAAACCAATGAAGACGTTTTCCGAGTACTCAAAATCAAGCAAGACCTTTCAAAGAAACTGAACAGGCCTGAAATTTTTTCTAATACCAACGGTGCTGAACTGATGCACTATCCAATATACCCAGGCTACGTTGAAAACTACACAGATCCAGAAGTTTTACTAAAATTTTGCAGCTTGAGGCAAACTCCGAACTCACTAACTGGGTATCCATTACTCACAGACTGCTTAAATGACGCCGCTGCACCCGTCTTCAGCACATTCACAGAGCCGGCCAACTTCTACGCTTTCACAAACAGCATAGCCACTCTCAACTCTGTATTGAAGTGCAAAAAGCCATAACTGGGTGGCTGTCACACTTTGGAAACCCCATTGCTATTTTATAAAGTTTTGTAAAACAAGTGGCTTATTTTGTTTTCTCGCTTTTTTCTTTTTCCATTCGGGTGGCGCTGATTAATTGAGTGCTCAGCAAAGCGTTTTGTTCTTCTTGTTCGCCACGAGCTCTTATTCCTCTGCTGAACCAAGATGCTTGTGACACCGGATATGTTGGTAAAAAGGAAGCTGGAGAAGAGAGGGGTGAGAATTATAGATATTTCTGAAATTGAGCGTGTTGGTTTGGACCGAGCAGATAGCAAATGCACCGATAACGATAACGATACCGATAAGAATGGTGATAAGGATGGAGATAAGGAGAAGGGTGGAGACAAGGTATTGATTTTGGGCAGATCGTCCGATAGAAATCAACAATACCCCGAGATGAACAACTTGATTTTTGATAATAAGAAAATCAGTTTGCAACACTTACAAATTCTCAAAGACGATGCAGGCGATTCTCTAATTGTCAAGAACCTATCAAAGAATGGATTTTTCCACATCAGCGATGATTTAAAATCGATTAATCACGTATCCGATTTTGCGTTTATTAAAAATGATGAGTTTATTGCACTAACTTCTACATTAACGGAATATGATAATTTACCAAATTCCAATTTAGAGCTTTATAAAAACATGTTTAAAGTTTTCACAAATTACGAAGATAAATTATATTTCGTGCCAATAACATTTAAAATTAATGATTTTACATGTTATCACGTTTTTGAAGAAATGAATGAATTGAAGAGGGACCTACTTTGCTGTTTTCTAAACGATGCTTACTTTATTTTACAAAGCAACAAAAGGAAACGTGATTATGAAGACGAGAACGCTAATAATTATCAGCAGCATGAAATGTCGCTGAATAAAAAGAAACGAATTTTGTCATTGAAAGATAAAACTGAGAAAATGTCCAAATTGGCTTCGGAGATGGATGCTATTGTTAAAGATATGAATGCTGGCTGTGATTCAAAAGATGTTAAGGAGAGCTTTGTTGATTTCAAAGCAACAATTTTGGGAGGTATTGTTGGAGCTGTTGTTACAGTATGTGGATTGTATGCAATTGGTTCTAATCAGGGCTAATGGGATGATACGACAAGGAAAAGCAATGTCTCAGGACCAGACGTATATATATATATATATATATACTGGGAAGGATTATTGTCAATTTATAAATATGATTATTTAGGGTTTATATATATGCATATATAGGGAATACCATAGGGTTTATAGGGATTGGGCTTATGTGAAAAAATCAGCAGGGAAACTAAAATGACTGATACTTGAAGGGACTGTGTTACTAATTTTTTGTTTTTTTGGGGGGGGGATATCAAAATTTTAAGCCATTTTATTATTATTTTTGATAATTTCAATCCAGTTGGAGTTGAGGACGATTATCACTTCAACTAAGGATAAACAGTTAACTGCGACTATTAGACCTATCCACAAACCGTAGATTTCCAGCTTTAGTTTAAAACCCAAGAAATATTCTAAAGGCAAGCCAACTAAGTAATAAGATACGATTGATAGAATAGAACCGATTTTCTGTCTGCCCTGACCACGCAAAATTGCTGCACAGATTATATTATAGCAATCAATGAATTGGTTAATTGCGATCAATTTGGATAGTTTATAAGTGGTTTCCAAAATTATTGGATCATTGGTAAAATTTCTTGCAATTGATTTACTCAATAAGAAAAACCATAAAAAATTTATAACTGATAGAATTGTAACTAGTAAATAAATTGCTTTTAAGGTAATTTTAAAATTTAAAGATTTTGCACCTATTAAATTAGCCAAATGAGTCGTACAGCATATACCCATTGCAAAAGGTGGTTGAAAAGCCAATGAAGCTAAAGTTGTTAAAATACTTTGCGCAGCTAACTGATCAGGCGGAAAGTTTGTTGAAAAAAACGTTAAAATTTGAAATGCTAGAGCTTCTGATAAAATCATCAAAATACCTGGTATACCTAAATTCAGAAACAATTTTAAATTTTGATAGCTTATTACAAACTTGTTATGTTTGAAATAATTTTTAGGTAAACATTGGTAACCATCGATGAATACCGTATACAGCAATAACAGAATTGTCTTTAGCCAGTAAGTTAAACTAAATGCATAAGCTGGGCCCAAATTTTTTGAATCTGAATTTTTCAAAAAACTCTCAAAAAACAAGTTTAATAAAATTGAAACGGGTGTTGAAATAATTATAATTTTTGTTGGGATTGAAAATTTAGTTTGTGACTGTAGAAATCGTTTCGTGCATTCGAAAATTATAATTGCAGGCAAAACGTAAACTAAATTTGATAAAAACGATGAAGATAAATCTGATAATATTAGATCATTTGAATCATTTGAGTTGTTGTAATTTTTTGTTAAAAATTTGAAAAAAAAATCACAATTTAACCAAAACACTATAGTTGGTATCATACCTATGAAAAGTATTATAATACATTGTATATAGTAATTACCTACTTTATGATAATGTCTTGCACCATAAGCGGTTGAACAGAGTGTATCCAAAGAAGTTGTAAATCCGTTGATCAGTACAGGTCCTGTCAAATAAAAAGTTGTCATTGATAAAGTTGAAGATGTCATATAAATAGAACCTAAACGACTTGAAAAATATGTTGGTATAAGTATCTGAATAAGATACTGGAAAAAGAAAGTGAAAAATAAAGGTATTGAGTTTTTGACTAAATACATGAACTCATGTAAAAAATTTGTTGATATTGGATGCAAAGGTATGAAAATATCACTATTGTCATTTTCATTGTCATTGTCATTTCCGTTATCGTTATCGATATCGATATTGAAAGAATCGCAGTTATGGTTTTCATACATTGAAGACTCTAGCGCTGCGAGTTCATTATTTGTGGGTATATACGGTTCGGGCGGTACCTCATTCAACAAAGGTCGAGATTCATCCATTGCTGTGACAGAAAGAAAATAGAGTTTTATAGCAAGCAGCCTGTACAAAAAGGAAAAAAATGGAAAAAATGGAAAATGGAAAAAGAAAAGGTAATGGTAAATAATATTTAGATATATCTGGTATCAGTAAACGTTTTTTTTTTCTCTCTCTCAGTAGGCTATGCCAAAGTCACGTGGCCACAGCCGGCCGATCGACGGTGCGTGCCCGATTTTCAAGTTTTCCTACATGTTTTTGCCTCGCCAAGGAGCGTTTTCTTTTTTTGGGTGCTGCGGTTTATCGGTTGCTGCAGCAACGGCGGTGGGGGGTGCCAAACAGAGTTCGGAAAAACGAGGATGTTCCAGCGGCCCCGACAGACAGATTTGCTTCCGAGGACCCTGTGCGCGCTTGCCGCAGCCTTAGCTGTGAGCGTGTGCGGAAGCAGCAGCGCACCGAGCTGCGGGTGCGGCAGCTGATTACTAATTTGGTGTCTCGTACAGGGGAGCGGGCGCCAGCTCGCTCAGCGTATTGATTCCGACGGGGCTCGGAGCGAAGCGTTGTGCCGCTCGTTTAGCGGGGAGCAGCTGCTGACTGGGGGAAGGAAGCGGGAAAACGAGTTTCTGGGGGGAGAAAAGACAGAGGGCAGCCGGGCAGGGGGCCGAGGGGGGAGCAATTGCACGCAGAGGCAGAGGTAGAGGCAGAGGCAGAGCCATACTCAGCCCTTCAGCTGGAGCCAGTGTGTGATACAGCAGAGACAGCTGGGAGCAGCAACAGAAGGTGGGAAGTGGGAGCAGGGATGGTCTCCCGGATGTTTATTTCCTATTTCCTTGTTGCAGAGAGTGTGGCCAGCGTTGCCAGCGTGGCTAAATGGAGGAACGCGGATTTTATCAGCAATTGGGCCTTTCTTTCACTCACAAGCGAATAACAAAGGAAATTTTTTATAAATATACGCTGAGGACCCCAAGTTTCTGTGTGTGGTGGGACAAACCTATCCTGATACAGAATATCTTTTTCCACATTTCTATTTCTATTTCTATTTCTGTTTTCGTTTTCATTTTGATTTCTATTTTCATTATATTTTCTACCTTACTGTCCCTTGGATTTTCTTGTCTTGTTTTTTTTCTTTATACTAAACTATTACTCTCTGGACTTTCCTCTTTTAGTAACTAATATCCGTCTTATCACTTATTAATTCTAATCATGGAGACAATTTCCGTTGGTAAAGGATCGGATGACGGTTCATCAGGTGGTTTCAATTCATACAGAGGTTATGACGAAACTACTGATAAAACTATTAGAAATTTAGCAAGAGAATTTACTAAATCAAGTCAACTCAATGCAAACGCTACAGTCGATGATTCTGCTGATGAAATTCAAGATTTAGGCGATAATATCGATATTAATGTTAACAATGACGATAATAATAATAACAATGATGATGAAGAAAGTGTGCGTCCTGAATTAGAAGCTACTCGTAGTGGTCTG